>VXAX01003177.1:0-85127 GCA_013399835.1 Leptocoma aspasia
CCGTCCTTCCTCCCGCCCCTGCCTGCTTTCCGCCCGTTCCTGCCTGCCTTCCTCCATCCATCCATTACTGCATCTTAAAGGCTGGCTCCTTAGAGCATGATAAAGCCTAAGTGCTGGCATTCCTCACATCAATTTGAAGTATAGATTGTCTTTATCACTAGGAAGGCTCTCTTTAAGAGATAGTTTCTCTGTTAAGTCCTGAGGTGGGGTCACTCTGGGTCATGTGACAATGAAAGCAAGGACTCATTGTTAAGTTTTGTTTAGGTCAGCCTTATATATGAAACAAAAATAAAAAGTGCAGATAATGTCCTAGTGATGTTGCATCTGCAGAGGCAAAATGATAGAAATCGTTGGTCTCTGTGTGTTAAATTTATATGATATAGTAAACTGCTGGTATGTATGCTTAATAGAAGTTGAAATGGGAAACTGCTTCTAGATTGGGTTTTCAGTAAGACTTCGTTTTCACTGCCCCATTTTTTTGTTATGGACACTGCTTAAGAGATGTGGCTAGAAAATGCTACAGATATATTTCACTTTTCCATTTGTTGTGAGGAGAAATGTAATTCTTTATTCACCTCTTTACATAACTCTTCTCCCTTTGTCCCAAGTAAGTCTTTGCATATTTTGGTGGATTTCTTCATTTTTAGAAAAAGTTACGTAAGTCTATGCTTTTACTTTATTGCTGCTAGTTTCTTATATGTGTTCAAATAAGGTGTGTCTTTATAATCAAAGTGGATCATTAATTGAGTCTGATATTGGTCTAAAATTGCTTTGCATGAGGTATGTGGAGAAACAAAAAACCAGTTGATAATCAACTCAATTCTTCCTGTCTGCCTTGTAGATACAGAACTTTAGAGTTAATGAAGAACTAAGTCTTAGACTGAAAAATTCTGTTCAATTTCTGTTTGAATAGATAGCTAGTACTGTTAGACAATAGAGGTTTTTTTGTTGTTGTAATGTTGATACAAAAATGTTTTCTTTAAACTGCTGTGTTACACAAAATATTATCATTAGAAGTACTAGACAAATATTTTATTTTTTTAAGTACAGGAAAAGCAAAGGGACAGTGTACATCTGGAAGTGTAGAATATTTTGATCTTGGCATAAACATGCTCTCTTTTGGATCTTTTACTTAGAAAAATACTAATTTTCTCTCTAATATTGAAAATACTTTACACACTGAAAACTGAGCCCTAAACCTGTAGTCCTTACTGTAGATAGGTTTTTTGTCTTGTGTGCCCCATCACTGTTACTGTTGGTTCAAATCCTTCATGTTTCTCTGGAGTAAAGTCCTTTAACATATGGACTGTTGCAGCTGTTGAAGATTTGTAGGTGTTGTATCTCATGCAGTGCTGCTTGTCTATACTGCCTTAAAGATCTGCAATTTGTCTTTTTGCAGAGCTTATTTATTTCTTTCTACCTTTCTACCTGCTTTGCCAAGAAGACCTCTAGGTTTCTGACTTACAGTGCTGTCTTGGTAGAGTTTGTTCTTCCAAGTTTCAGGTTGAAACAGTGTGTGAAAGTACATAAGAGAAACATTACTTTGATAGCCTCAGAGCCTGTCAGTTACTTGTCCTCTGGCAAATCAACAGGGAAGATTTTTGCTGTTCAGTAGAAATGAAGACTGACTTGTGTTTCTTACCTAATTTTTTTTATATGTGCTGTAGTTCCATGAAGATATCTGAGGGTATGTGGCGTACAGGCAGAACTTGTAGTTCACACAAGTTTCACACAACTGCACTAATTTGGATGATTATACTTGAAGTAAGCTCTTCCCAACATAGACTGGCCTTGTGTGTTTGAACTCCTGTAGTGCTTTTTATGAGTTAATTTAAAACGTTTTATGCATGTATGTAAACTGACATAGATTACTAAGCTTTGATAAATGTTTCAGTAAGTCGTTGCTGTTACCCTAGTTGTAAAATGACTTCAGTCTACTCAGTTTGTCTTTTCCCCTTTCCTTGTTCTGATTTGATACTGTGGGATAAGACAGCTTAGTAAGATATTATAGGTGCTATAGTCTTTGAATTTCATATGACTATTTTTTCTGTTCTGTGTACCATATGTTAATCTCTGGTAGGGATCCTACATTGTCTTTCATGCATGGTATCATTAGGGGAGCTCTAAATCAGTTGTGGTGAACTTTATTATTTGTTTTTTCTACATGTGATTTCACTAATTTCTCTCCCCATTCCTTTTACTTCTATGTGCAGGTTTGTTTTGTAGTCTTGTATTTATTAGTAATGTGATTGAATTAAGGTTTTTACTCTTTGTCAGATGTTACTGTGACAGTAACATCTGACAAAGTGTGATGCAGTTGACTTGTATTAGGCTGCTCTTCTCCAAATCAGGCCACTTTATTTTGAGAAATGGGGATTATAAAATAGTTCTTACTTTGCTGGTCCTTCTCATAAGCTTAATGGGAATTCATTACCAGACTCGGAGCTTTGATGAGAGCTAGCTGTCAAGATAAGGAGCCCGTGTCTTTTTCTTTGGATACTGTATGATCTACATCAATATCCACATGTTGACATGTTGGTATTGTTTAACAGAGACCTTAGATGATAGTTAGCTGATCTTTTAGTAAATAATAAGATTCGGCATTAGCTGCTTTTTTTGCACCGAACTCTACAGCAAATAGCATTATCCACTAGACTTTTATTTTCCCTATTTCAGTCCCTTTGGTTTTGAACTCCTGTGAAGAACATCAAACAACCTCAAATTTCCCATCAATTGTCCCTGGAGATGTCCAAGAGGCATTTGGTGTGGTGCTGGGTGATGTGGTTTAGGAGTTACAGTGATAGTGTTGGGTTCATTGGATGATCTTGAAGGTCTCTTCCAATCTTGATGATTCTGTGATTCTCTGTAATCAGTGTAATTCTTGCTTACTTGTCTAAGTAAACTACATATTTTTTCATATTTTCTCCTACCTCTCCACCATTCTCTTCTGTATCTAGTTTAGATGTTTCTTTAAATGCTAGCAAGTTGACCAAGATGTCTTATTCCAGTGTTAGTTTCCCCATGCTACCTTAGAAATCAGGCACTTTGTTTTGGTTGCCTCTGTCTCTGTATGCAGTTGAACCTATGGTTAGTGCTGTATTAGTATGTGTGAACCATTCTCCTGCTGTATGGAAAGCTAACTTAATTACCATCCATATGGTTTAGTGTTTTGCATAAGTTTTTGATTTGGTAATCCACGTTATTAATGTCCTCTTTGAGCAAGCCTTGTCCTGCATGAAGGTACTTGTTTCCTTTCCTCCTTCAAGGGTCTGTGGGATATGTATTTTTGGTAACCTTTTATGACTGTACCTTTGGCTGGTATTTACTTGTGTCTCTCCATGCTGAGTTTTCTTCTATATATCTTCATTTACTGTTAGTGCTGCCTTCTGTAGTCTCCCTGACATGTATTTATGGCACTTTGCTTTGCTGAGAAATATAGTTGTTCTATAAAGGTGTGATTCACCTAGTATTTAAGGTAATGCAATATTTGTGTGCAAAAACTCTATTACAGTGAGTTTTTCTTCTCTTAGGAATATAATAATGGAGTGTAATTAATTTCTGGTGTCATGTAATCTCTGGTCATATATTGTAGCATCATATTCTGTAACCTGCTTTTTGGGCAAGTGAGGTTAGTGTTATAGCATCATACCTGAAATAAGACTTTGATGAAAGAAATTGGAAGTTTTGGAGTAGCCTTGTTGTTTCCCAGCTTTCCTCTCAGCAAGTCCAAGGAACCCAGTAGCAGCATATTTCTCTACATCCTGCCCTTCGGAGCAAGGAAGCTTCACCGTGTTCGCTTTGCCCCTCTTTATTTCATGGTTGCAGATGGCTGATGGAGGTGCACTCTGCAGGGATCTGTTAATGGGTAGCTTCATTTCTTCTTTTCTGGCACAGTTTTGTTGGTGGCAACAAAAGCAGAGGAGCGATATTGCTTTGTTTTGCAGTTCTAAAGCAGTCTGTTAAGTATGTTCTGGGGCAGATGATCAATCTTCCCTCTCCCCCATCTCACCTCCAGCTGACTGTCAGCCAGATAAATTCTGCTGGCAGAGACCAGCTGGGCTTTGATACTGTTTTGGCTTTAACATTTTCAGTTCTGGCTTCCTGTTTTCTCTGGTTTTTAAGCATTTGTGTCAGTGTGTACATAATTTGAAATTATTTTGCTATTATCTTGGTGTTTCTTTCTCATGGTATATTTGAAATACACAGAATTAATCTAGTGAGGAATTTTACTAAAGTTTTAAACTCATCTACTCTGTGAAGTTATTCTAGGAAACAAATGCTGTAAAGTTTTTGAATGGTCATAAAATAAGTATCTTTAATTACTGTGTGTTCTAATTATATTAAATCTGGTGTAAAATGAATATACAGATGAAATAATTTAGACAGCTCAAATGTATGCCAAGGAAAGTGCTTTGGCACAAGTCATACAACCTCTGACAAATTCAGAGCTGTCTGTGTGGGAAATGTTTGTGCTGCTCTTTTAACAGAAGACCACAGTCTGTATAGCTTTTTGTTTTGTTTTAAGGATTACTACAGCTTTATGAAGATTGAAAACAATATTGGATAGGCCTTGTGAAGTAGACTAAACCGTTAGCTAATACGGCATTTGATGGAGCTAAGCAGAGATTTTGAAGGGAATAAAGCTCAAGTTTGTGTGGCTACAAAGCATTTCTACTACTTTTAATTCCCCTGTGTGACACTGCCATATTAATTTGAATGGGTTTGCTTTTTCTTTATTTTAGCTTCACATAGGGTATCTAATTACACTTTGAATTCTTGTTCCCTGTTTATTTTTAGCTTTATTCAACTCAGCTTATTTAGCCGACTGCTTGAATTTGTGTGCTACCCATTTGTCTGGTCTAACTTAACAGTTGAGTTATAGGTAAAGCTAAGGTGACTTTTCTTTTAATTCTGTTACTTTGGCAGTTGTGTAATATCCTACTAACTTGTCATTGCAGCCGATCAGATGATGATTCTGGGTCAGCATCAGCTTCTGGATCTGGTTCAAGCTCTGGAAGCAGTAGTGATGGAAGCAGCAGCCAGTCAGGCAGCAGTGACTCTGACTCTGGTTCAGAGTCAGGCACTCAGTCAGAATCAGAGTCTGACACATCTAGAGAGAAGAAACAAATTCAATCTAAACCACCAAAAGTTGACGGATCTGAGGTAAACAAGATATATAAATGAATTCTTTGGTGAGGGGTGGCAAGGAAATACTAAAAAAATCTTTTAACATTATTTTAAAGAGCATTGCTCATTTAAAAAATAAAAAGAGGTATGAAGTGTTCTTAATTAGATTTTAACTTGATTGAATTAGTGAAAGCGTGTCCTTTGCTGCCTTAAACGTTGGGCAAGTTTCTCATATAAGTACTTACATTTGTGCTTTTAAAATTCTCACATTTGTAAGTATTTTGAGTTGAAAGCTTACCTAAATTTCATTATACAGAAGCATGTGGTAATTTACTGGAACTTATGGAAGAGAAAGATACACATAATGTTATTCCTGAATTCTGTTTTCACATTGTTTCTTAACTGCTTGGTTTCATTGTATCTATAAATAATTGTATAAAAATTTCAAGCTTACATACAGTTAGCTTTTTTTATCAGGAAGTCAGCTAAATGCACGAAAAAGTTGTGTTGAGAAATCTCTTCAATCCAGTGGCCAGAATTACCTGCACTCTCCCATGTTTATGGAGTGCTATACCGTATTTATGAAGATAGTTATAGATCAGTTACATCAAGACTGAAGACTGTTAAGAATTCTCTGTTAAATTTTTTCCCATGTGCTTAAGTATTACTGTATGAAACAAAATCATAGCAGGTAAGCAATCTGAAAGAATTTATGTGTGTGAATTTAAAAATGTACTTCAGGACGTTTTGCTTTAACAATTACCTACACAACTATGGTTAAACATGTTTCAGTAATTGTCCTGGTGATTAGCATGTAACATTCTGTTTTGTAGAAATCTTATGAATTTAAAAAGCTGTCTGATATTGTTAATTAATGCAGTGTTTTGTAGTGACATTTTTTAATTGATACAATGAAGATGCTACTTAGGAAAAGTAAATATGTGGTAAACTGGAGACTTCCAGTATGTTCAGCTGACTCTTGCATCTCTATTCCTGTTTAGTTTTGGAAGTCTAGTCCAAGTATACTCGCTGTGCAAAGATCAGCAGTGCTCAAGAAGCAGCAACAACAAAAGGCAGCCTCATCAGACAGTGTTTCAGAAGAGGTGATTAATGTAATTTTTATAATGTACACATGCCTGTCTTAATGTCTTACACATTGCAATAAAATTACATACAGCAAATTCATATTCTCTGAGTGTGCATAGAAGCCTGGCATATATAACTGAAATAACTGACATTTTTATATAGAAAACAAAGAGATCTCACTTGTTTTCAAGTGAGTTGTCCCAAAATTATAGCAGTCTTGATTCTGTGCTTATTTTAGGTAGCTATTCTGTGTTGTTTGGACAAAATTTTCAAGCCACACAGTACTGACTTACATTGTATATCCAGATTCTTGAGTTTTGTAAAGACAAATAAAAACGCTAAAATATTTTTTCAACGTGTTTTTGTAAAACACGTTTTGTTCTGTAGTTTTCAGAAATTCCATATGAAGTAGAAAACTAACTTTTACAAGTCTTGTAATAGTTACTACAAAAGAATTCTTGTATTTCAAGAATGAGGCCTGTATTCCAGGTGTTTAAAAACTTAAATCATAGGATAAAGAAATGTTGACTTCTTGCAGTAGGAACATCTTTTAAGAACACTAATTGGAACTATGAAATTTAATTTATTTGTAAAGCAGTCTTTTTGTCCTGTATTACAAAGACTTTGCCATTTAGTCACACGCATTTGGTTGGATTTCTGTTTTTGTCTGATTTAGCAGTTTTTAAACAGAAAACTTAATCATGTATCATTAAAATGTTAATTTACAGCTGTTAAGCACTCTCTTCCAGAAAGATACTTTTCAAGACAAAAGTTATTCTAAATTAAGGCAATGAGAAGCCTTAAGAAAATCTAACTTTAAGAGGGTTCTTGTTTTTTCTTCTATTGTAAAGAAGGAAGTGACAAGCTGTTCTCAAAATTTTCTTAAACTGAAGTTTTAATTTGAACAAATATAGAAGGAGAAAAAGCTCTTGAGAGTAGGAGATTCCATTAGGATTTTTACAGAGACATCATCTTGAGTAATGTGGAGCAGCTTACACCATGACTGTTTTTATCTAGGCACAATGTTGATTTTTTAAGATGGGGATTTTATGTGGTGTTCTTCAGAGTGGTATTGGCACACTGTATTCATAGATGGGTAAATATGAAAACAATAGCAGTATTCTAACAGCTAAATTGCAAGGCATGAAGAGGGTAAAATATTAATAATATGCCTCCAATTTGAAAGTGGAAACTGACGTATCGTTTCAAAATCTATTTGTTAGAAGATTTTTTACTTAATTCTTTTTGTAAAAATGAATTGGCTTTGGTTTATTTCCTTCCCCTGCAGGACTCCTCAAGTAGTGAAGATTCAGCAGACGACTCATCCAGTGAAACCAAGAAGAAAAAACATAAAGAGTAAGATATTTTCCTAAGTAATAGCATACATTTTTTATCATAGAGACAGATGCTTGTAACTTATGCATGATTTCTTCACTCTTGAAATGCTTAAGTTCTCTTTTTAATTTGTCTTGATCTTTCATTTCCAATTTTGGAATTTTAAAATAAACACTCAAATGAACATGTCTATCACAAAGTTTCTCAGGAAAAGAGTCTGTAATATTGTTTAAAAACATTCATCAGTGCTTTTATTTCTAAAATACTTTGTTGCAGTTTACTTTTGAGTTGGAGGCCCTCTATAAAAATTCTTGTGAGGGTGGGAAACTACTTAAATAGGTTGTCTCAAAGCAAATTCAAGTAAGAATCCCTTAGTTACTGCCAGATAGCTTATCTTTTGGATTTTTGTGGGGCTGCTTTTGTTTCCTTTTTTCCTTTCCTTGGACATGCTGAAAAATTGTCATAGTTTTAATATTAAATAACTTTATTAAATTGTTAATTAAGCTATTAAGATTGAATTTTCCTGTATAAAGGCAGAGTTTGAATCAAGATACTGTACATCATCTTTCCTGTCATGAAGTAAAAATCTCAGTTAAGCAGAAAAGAGGGAATCCTGCTACTCAGTCACAAGTGTGTTACTCATAGTACCTTGCCTGGCTGTGAAGCACTGATGTGAGAGTTTAGTAGAACCTTTTGGGAGCCAATGCCACTCACCAGTTGCTGCAGTTCAGGTTTTTCTATGTTTCTCAAATCTGTCTCTGCTATTTTTCAATTCTTGTGCCAAAGTTGCTGATTCTTCACAGGGGCCACAGAGACCATAGGCATTAGACAATATGGGACTCTCCAGAATGTCTCCAGAATACAAGATGATAGGAATATATGATTTGAACATGTCTAACTTCTGATGAATATGTATCTTACTAGGTAGACCTGTTAAGTGCTTTGTTTTCTTAATGTCATGTTAAGTAATTTCTTCATGCTGAAATTTATATAGAATCCAGATTTTTGTTGTTATTTTAGATTTTAAATCTACCTGTTGAGAACAGAAAACGTAGTCCAAATCCCTTCAATGCCATTGGGCATTTTTTAACTTACCTAGTATTCACTGAGGACAAATTTCTACCTCATCAACTGAAATAACAAGATTTACAAGACTTTTATTTCTGTAAAGAGTCTTGAAATTGCAGTGGATCCCTCATGGATGAATAACTGTTCTGAAAAATGCAACGACCTAAAATTACTGTTTTGTCTTTCATCGTGTACAGTGAAGACTGGCAAATGTCAGGATCAGGGTCAGTGTCGGGAACTGGTTCAGATTCTGAATCGGAGGAGGACAGGGAGAAAAGCAGCTGTGAAGAGAGTGAATCTGACTATGAGCCAAAAAACAAGGTCAAAAGCCGGAAACCTCCTACCAGGTAAGAAGTTAAGCATTTGAGTGCCCTGTTACTATTTCTGAAAAGCGATCAAGTATTTACTACTGCTATGTATGTGACTGAAAACAGTAATACTTATTGAGAAAAAAAAAAAGTACTTTAGTACTTTTTTTAAAAATGTACATACTATGATAATATATTAATGCTTTCTAGTGAATATCTTTTCATGCTTTAAAGGAAAGCAGAGTAATTGAACATTCATTAAATACATGTATTCAGAAAACAATGCAGAATATTTATTGTTGTCCCTGTTGAAACATCATTGTTGTGTCATACATTATTGTCTTCAAGAATTAAGCCAAAAAGTGGGAAAAAGAGTGCAGGACCAAAAAAGAGGCAACTTGATTCATCAGAGGATGATGAGGAAGAGGAGGATGATTATGATAAGAGGGGATCTCGTCGCCAGGCAACAGTCAACATTAGTTACAAAGAAGCTGAAGAAACCAAGACGGATTCTGATGATTTGTTAGAAGTTTGTGGAGAAGATGTTCCACAACCTGAAGAAGATGAATTTGAAACTATAGAGAAATTTATGGATAGTCGAGTTGGCCGTAAAGGAGGTATTTTTTTCAAGTGTTTTTAAGACCCTTGTTAAGACTGTGGTCCAACTTAAACGCATATTTTCACCTATAGGTTAAAGAGCAATAGTTTTAAAGTTACAAGGAAGTCATACTGTTTCACCTTTTGTATTCATAACAATGCTCCTAATCTAAATATTGCAGAATAAAATACAGAAAAATTGCATACCTAAGTAGAAAATAAAAATTGGGTGGAAGATAGCTCTGTATTGCATAAATGCACACCATGTTGTTATGACACTATTTGTACAGTTCAGTGGTACTCGATTAGTACAAATTATATACAATGCAGTGGAGAAAGTAGACTACATGGGAGTCTGTTCAGACTGGTAGTCTGAACACTGAAAGGCAGCAGGGCTGAACCACTGAAATCATGATTTCAGTTACTGCAGTACAAATACAGAACAATGTGTGGAATGGCTACCAAAAATGCATCTAAAATTGCAGTGGTATCTAGAATTCTGCTTTGTATTTGAGTCTGCAGTCATAGACTCGTGGAATGGTTATGGTTGGAAGGGACCTTAAAGATCATCTAATTCCAGCTACTCTGCTGTTGGCAGGTATACATTCCACTATGCCAGTTTGGTTGAAGATTCATCCAGCGTGGCCTTGAACACTTACTTCCAGGCATGGCAAATCAGCAGCTTCTCTGTGTGTAACTGGGCAACCAGTTAGGTTGCTTCATCTGCCTCATAGCAAACAATTCTTCCTAATACCTAATCTAAACCTACTCTCCTTCAGTTTAAAGTCATTGCCCCTTGTCCTACTATGTGCCCTTGTCTAAAGTTCCTCTCCAGCCTTCTTATAGCCTCCTTTAGGTACTAGAAGGTGCTGTAAGGTCTTCCCAGAGCCTTCTCTTCTGGCACAACAGCCCCAACTCTCAGCCCATTTTCATATCATAGGTGTTCCAGCCCTCTTTACCATGTTGGTGGCCTCCTCTGGATGTACTCCAGCAAGCCCACATCCTTCTTATGGTGGGGGTTCCAGAGCCTGGGATCTTCCTTTATTCCCTTTTTCAAAAATGAGGTTTATGTTTTTCCAGTTAGTGAACTTTCCAGTGAACTTCCCTGGACCACCATGACCTCAATAATTACAGTAGTGGCTTAGCTATTTCCTCTGCCATTTCCCTCAGGACCTGTAGATGTATCTTATCAGGCCCATGGACTTGCGCACTTTCAGTTTCCTTAATTTGTCTCAAACCTGATCTTTTTGTGGAGTGGGTGATTCTTCTCTATCCCATTTGCTTCTTGCTTTTGCTTCCTCTGGTGTGTCTGAGTCACTTGCTGGTGAAGACTGAGGCAAAACAGTTGTTGAGTACCTCAGCCTGCTCCTTGTCCAAGCTAACCAGTTCTCCCATACTAGGACTTAATTATAAAAACAAACACATGAAAAAGCCCCACTCAAATGCTGAGTCCCTTGCACTTCAGGGCTACGTTTCTCCATTAGTTACACCTAGTGTCTAAAGTTATTGACCCCTCTCAGGACTTGTACTCTTTCTCTCAAATTCCCTCTCACATGCTATCCCATACGCTGCTCCAGTGTATGGTGTTGCTGCTGTGGTCAGAGCCTTAGGAGCTAAGCTTCTTTCATTCTTCTGCCCAGATAATGTTGCTGCTTTTTTGTCGTTGCCTCTCTGTGACTTTATCTGCTCCAGCAGCTTGCTGGTCTTATTTCCTTATCAACACCACTGAGATTAGCTCACTTGGTTACAGCTGGGTGCTAATAGTACCAGGGTTATTGGTTTGATCCCCATACAGGCTTAAGAGTTGGACTCCATGATCCTTGTGGGTCCCTCCCAACTCAGAAAATTCTGTGATTCTGTAACCTATCCTCACCAAAATGAGCCTGTTTCCTGCTGTTAGTGTGCTGCAGCTACAATACAGTCTGTACTTAATCTGTACTTTATTTTTACCTCATAAGATAACATAGGCAGGAGAAGCCACAAACTTGTTTAGGAAGAAGGAGATTTATAGTGTCCCTGTTAGTAGGTTTTTCATGTCTTGAGGCTGATCAGCCATAACATCAGATGTCTTTTTTATGCTCAGAGATAAGAATAGTGTAACAGAAGATGACAAGCAGTGTTAGTGTGGAGCATTCCCTAGTGACTGCTTTAAAAACCAGGAATACAAATAAAATTCTCATGAGGAAAGGTAAGATATTGCAGGTTAGGTGTAGAAGTTTTGGTTGCTTTCTTATTCTCTTGACTACTTGTGCATGTCTTAATATATCTACATAATAATCTTTCAAATAATAGTACTGACATGAGTGTAGTAGACACTAGTCAAGTATATGCTCATCTAAAATTACCACCAATTACTTTACTACATTTCCAACTGGTTAACTTAGGACAATGCACACTTACTTAAGGCATATGATGTGGTTTCTTTCTCAGCCACAGGTGCTGCAACCACAATATATGCAGTTGAGGCAGATGGTGACCCAAATGCTGGGTTTGAAAAATCAAAGGAGCCGGCAGAAGTACAGTATCTTATTAAATGGAAAGGTTGGTCACACATCCATAACACTTGGGAAACTGAGGAAACACTGAAGCAACAAAATGTTAAAGGAATGAAGAAACTGGACAATTATAAGAAAAAGGATCAGGAAACAAAACGATGGTGAATTTTTTAAAAATTATGTTTATTTTTGAAACACTGTAGGTGTTCTGTTGTGTGTCTGAGAACTGTTAGCTGGTTTTGAGGACATATCTTTGAGTGTCTGTGCAATGGGAGGACAAAAACTTTGAAAGCTAAAGCCCCTTTTATCATGTTCCGGTAACATAATCCTCTGAATCTGGTGTGGGGGTGTGTGTGTGTGTCTGTATGATAAAAATGGAGTTTTAACAAGATAAGTAGTGTTTAAAAAGGAATAATAAATTGTAGCTTTTGGTAATTTTTCCATTATACTTTGATTGGAGTTCTTCAGGAGTTGCTGCAAGGATCAATGTTTTCTTGGTGCATTAGCCATTTCAGGTTACTTTGAAAAATTCAGTTTTCTTCGCTGAAAGCTGAGGTTGAAGCTTGAGAATAAAAATCATGAAGAAATACATGCATTTTAACGCCACCTCTTTGGTGTCCAGTTTTATTAGTATGTTTAATATAATCAATGAACGCTGGTGGGATTTTAGCAACTAATCATTAGATGGATTCTTACAGAGTGAGCCACCCTAACTACTATTCCATGACAATAACCTGTAAAGTATACTGCTTATCCAGAGACATAGCTACTACAGCTATGAGTTGTACTAGTCAAGCAACTAATGGAGAATACTAATTTTCAGCAATAAGTATTTTCAGTCATTAATGGTGAGGCACTTAGGCCAGACACAGCCATTTTGTAGTTGGGATTTTTAAGTTGTTCTTCCAAAAAAGCTTTCCAGGCAAGATTAATGGGATGATTACATTCAGAGCTATAGAGTTGCTGAATTTTCTTAGTTTTAGAAGTATATGGTATAATAAGTGTTGTAAATTAATTCCTGCTCCAGGCTGAAAAATGCTTCTCCAGAAGATGTGGAATATTACAACTGCCAGCAGGAGCTTACAGATGATCTACATAAACAATACCAGATAGTGGAAAGAATAATTGGTATGTTACAAACTTGTAGACAGAAATCAATGCCATGGATTCTATATGTTCTCAATGCTCTTGTATTTGTAGTTAAGAAATGTAAAATATTGATATCACAAAATTTGAATCCAAAACAAAACTTCAGGTGAAGAGAAGAGAGGTCAGGCTGTCTGTATGGGTGTATCTTCTGTTGTATTATTACCTAAAATGAGTGTTTTCCTAAAGTACAGAACGAAAATGCTGATCAGATCTCTGCTGCATTTTTGCAGCTCATTCAAATCAGAAATCAGCTGCTGGTTATCCAGACTACTATTGTAAGTGGCAGGGTCTGCCTTATTCTGAATGTAGCTGGGAAGATGGAGCTCTTATTGCCAAAAAGTTTCAGGCACGCATTGATGAGTACTTCAGCAGAAATCAATCCAAGACCACTCCTTTTAAGGATTGCAAGGTGAGTAGGTAATTTGCAATGGATTTCTAATTAGTACTGGATCTGACTGGGATACGGTTAATTTTCTTCATAGCAGCCTCTACAGTCTGGTTTATATTTGTGACCTAAGTGGTTTTGGTAACACATATTGGCTGTTACTGAACAGTACTTGCACAGTGTGTCCTGTTACTCTGTGTCCTGTTGTGTCATCCCCACCATGAGTAGGCTGGGAGGGAGCACACCAGTAACAGCTGAACCCCAGCTGACCAAAGAGGTGCTTTGTGCCATTTAATGTTGTACTCAACAATAAACCGAGTGGGCTGAGCAGGGGCTGCTTGTTGCCTGGAGATTTGTTGGTCGTTAGTCTGCTGGTGAATTGATGTGTGACTCACATTCTGTCACTTGTGGGATTTTTTTCCTATGTGGTTTTTTGTTTTGATTGGGTGGGTGTTTTTCCTTCACCCAGTAGACTCCTTGTTTTGACCCACAATTTTTTTCTCACTTTTACCTTTTCATTACTGTCTCTTGTCCCTCTAGGGTGGGAAGTGAGTAAGCAGTTGCATAGCAGCTTGGCTCCTGGCCAAGTTCAAGCTAACACATCAGTTGTAATAGTAAAAATGTGAATTTGTTTCTTAATCCACATATCAAATACATATGAATTTTTTTAGAAGTTTTTTCAGAATACCAATAATGATGTAATAGTAGGATGTATGGACAATAGTACTACTGAGAGTAGGTTTTGTACATGCCAGTCCCCTACATTTTTACTATCATTCAGAAATTGATTTGTTTACTATTGTAGTTTATTTTAAAAGAAAACTTTGCATGAGTTAATGTCACTCATGTTGTGACATTTAGATTAGCAATCAAACTAGGTTCAGCTTGCTAATTACTTGGTGTTTTTATATGGCCTTGCTTACATTGATGGATAAAAACTAGAGTTGGTGAGCTAGTAAATACCTCCTGTTACCTTTTCGATAGGAAAATCTTTTGATAATTTCAGTTACAGTTCGATCATTGACTGATGATCAATTTGCTTTTTACAGGTTCTAAAACAAAGGCCACGGTTTGTTGCACTAAAGAAGCAACCATCTTATATTGGAGGACACGAAAGTTTAGAGTTAAGAGATTATCAGTTAAATGGGTTGAATTGGCTTGCTCACTCATGGTGCAAGTAAGGAGTCTCAATTTTATTTGTAAAGTATTGAAATGGTTTTTTCTGTTGGGTGTCTTCTTTTTTTTAAGTTGGAAACTTTCATACTGTAAGCTCAAAGTAGGGGTCTGAAGGGACTGGTTTTGCTGTAAGTAGTACCAAAATTATCATCCTAGGGCAATTCTGAACAAAAAACAGCCAAGATGTGTCATTACTTCGCTTTTAGTTTCAATGGAATGAGTCATATTTTTAAAACAACCAACAGACCTAGAACAGTAAAATGAGAAAAGCCAAACAAACATTTCTGGAATGTCAACGTTAGTGTTAAACTTCTAAAATTAGACTCAGGAGGACTACTTGCAACCTTTTTGTTAATTTAAGGGGGTAGGAGGGATCGGAAATCTTTTTATGGAAAAACAGTGTAAGTAAATGTCTTCAAAATGTATAAGTGGTAAATTCTTGCAAACTTTTATGAGTGGGTTTTTGCTCAAAAGATTATAATTACTTTTTATCCAAATCTTCCCCATCTCCACACCCCTAAAATCCTAAAATAACTTTGTTTCCTTTTTTTTTTAGAGGGAATAGCTGTATTCTCGCAGATGAAATGGGTCTGGGTAAAACAATACAAACAATTTCTTTTCTGAACTATCTGTTTCACGAGCATCAGTTGTATGGGCCTTTCTTGTTGGTTGTGCCACTTTCTACCTTGACATCTTGGCAAAGAGAGATTCAAACCTGGGCTCCTCAGATGAATGCTGTAGTTTACTTAGGAGACATAACTAGTAGAAATATGGTAAGTATTTCTCCTTGTCGTTGGAAAGTCTTGTATGTAAACAAGACGTACTTCATATTTTTATCATCTGTGTATCTCAAATATTTTGGTTGGGGCTAAGCAAATATTTGCTGAAGCCTGATGTCTTTAATGAATTGAAAGCTTGGATTTTGATCTCATGTAAATAGGTGTGAGAGATTTCCTTTCTGCTTAATAGTGAGCAGAATTAAATGTTTTGTCTTGCATTTGAAAACCAGCTATCTTCTCCCATGTTTAGGTGGATATAGTGAAAATAAGTATGTAAGAAAGCCAGTCATGATCTTACTTTATTTCCTGGAAGGTTGTTGGTTTGTTAATGTTAGTAATCTTAAAGTAAAAATTTCTTGTCTGTTATAGATGTGTGTGTGTGTGTATGTATAGTGTGCATATATATGTGTACATATTTATGTATAAAATGTATATATGTTAATATGTCTGTATATTTATATGTTATATATAAATGTTATATATATGTGTGTTGTCCTTCTGTTTCATTATCATATTGTTTTATGCTAGAAAATATTTACGCTGTTGCAGTATTTAAATTTATTCCAGTCAGCAAAAGCTTTTTTCTGCTGCTTATAGTTGACTTGTTTCTTTTTGTAGATAAGAACTCATGAATGGATGCATCCACAGACCAAACGATTGAAATTTAACATACTCTTAACAACATATGAAATTTTGCTAAAGGATAAGGTAATTGTCCATCTGTGGGGAGACAGAACTAATTTCCCCAGTATAAAATAATTCTCTTTAGACTTGCATGTATTTGATTTATGGCCCATTAAATTTATGGAGAGTCTGATAGCTTTTGCTTTTGAAAGTGCCATAGTGTGTAGTTTGGGGTTTTGGTTTTTGTTTCTTGGGGGCTTTTCTTACTTTAAGCACTTCTGGATTTTACGTATGTGTGGTGGGGCTTTCAGCCTTTTCCCATTTTGTGAGGTGAGTAATACTTAATTTTCTTCAGTTTGCTTGAGAGTCTCATTGCTGTAGTGGTCTCCTCCCAGCTTCATGCTCTACTTCTTTGCAGACCATTATCAAGGAACTGAAACAGAACCTAATCCTTAGTCTCAAATGTGATACAAAACCAGGAAATCCCGTGTAGTTTTTCTGTGATACTGTGCATACGGTAGTATGTGTACATATATTAATACTGTCTCTGTAGTGGTAGCACACAGAGCTATTGTTAATCCTTCAAACAGTATGTGGAAATTGATACAGATATTCAAGAAGCACTTGACTTTGTTTACTTCATTTGTGTTTGTATGGGAAGAAGTCAGTAATGATTATTTTTTTCCAGCCTGTAAAAAAATGTGGGTCAGAGTTCTGGGCATTTTTTAAAATAATAAATTTAATTTATGTTTTCTTAGGATGACTACACAGCTTTTCATTGAACCTGGTAAATGTAAAAGCCACAATTAGTACTAAAAACATATAGCTGTTATTTTATTAAAATAAATCAAGAAGTGATTGGGTTTATAGTTTGATTATATTGTGTGGGAAATCATGTAATGTGTTAATTTGGATAATGTTTCTCCCCCTTCTCCATTTCCTTTCCAGTCATTCCTTGGTGGTCTGAATTGGGCGTTCATAGGAGTTGATGAAGCTCATCGTTTGAAAAATGACGACTCTCTTCTGTACAAAACTTTAATAGACTTCAAGTCTAACCATCGTCTTCTTATTACTGGAACCCCTCTGCAAAACTCACTCAAAGAGCTTTGGTCTTTACTCCACTTCATCATGCCAGAAAAGTAAGGAGTTTTTTGCTAAGTTTGCTATGGCAAAGTAATGTAGTGATGTGAGAGTCAGTAGAAGTAGGGAATTGTACTGAACAATAGCTTAAATATCCTACATAAAGTAAATACATATATTTTTTCATGTTGCTTTAGGTAAGTAATGGTGGTAGCAGATGTCACCTTTTCCCATTTTAGCAGTGCACAGAAGTGATGGATTGATGTATGGATCGGATGCTGGAAAAAAGGCTTCATTTTAGCTTAAGAGAACAACCATTTAGGTTTTCTCTGGGGGAAGAAGAATGGAATTTTTCTTGTGTTAGTACTATTGATGAAAATTAATTTGTGTCAAGATGCCAAATATCCTGTAATTCAATCGGGTAGCTGGTTTTCCCATGTGTTTTGCATACAGTAAGCTTATTGCATTGACCTGATTTTGTACTGACTTGTTTAAACCTAAGGTAAACTAGAGCTCCTGTGTGACAGGACATGTTCCTGTCAGACATCTTGTAAATGCCAAGCATCATAGCTCTGTTTATTTTGAGCTATGAATTATACTGACTTCCTCAGAACATTACAAGCAATGCCACTGAGGTTGGGTAGCCATTATTCATTTGTTTGATCATAAACACCATTCTCCAAGTTTACTAGTTCAGGCAATAGCTACACATTAGCTAGACCATACGAACTGTAAGACACATTTTAAGTATATTCTTGTTCTCTTGCACACTCTCTAGACATGGAGCTGGCTTTTTGTGCTGCCTTGATAAAATACAATAATGGACTTTTCTGCAACCATCTAGACAAGTGTCCTTGCAGAAAAAGAAAAACATTTCATTTCCATTGTGGAATCAGAAGTTTTCATTCTGTAGACATTTTTGGAAAATTCCATTTTTCTATTTACAGGCACAGTATCTGGGATTTCTTGGGAGATGAAAATTCATAAATTGGATGAAATAGAAGGGAGTGGGGAAGAAATCTGAATGTATATGTGTTTTTGTGGTATATGTATACATGTTCTGTGTCTGTGTTACCTTTCTTCCTGAATTTTGCTTCATCAGTTTGTTCACAGTATGTCACTATTTTGTGCTTATACTTTATTATGTGCAAGGTTTTCCTCATGGGAAGATTTTGAAGAGGAGCATGGCAAAGGGAGAGAGTATGGTTATGCAAGTCTTCACAAAGAACTTGAACCATTTCTGCTGAGAAGAGTTAAAAAAGATGTAGAAAAGTCTTTACCTGCTAAAGTTGAGCAAATTCTGAGGATGGAAATGAGTGCATTGCAGAAACAATACTACAAGTATGTAGTAACTCTCTGTATATTCTGCCGTTTCAGTGATATGTCTATGTACAATTTACTAAATTACAGTGGCGCTACTGTATGGAGGTTGAGGCTTCTATAGGGTTTCACAGCAATAAAATTCTGTGAAGCAAGGGCTCAGGAATTACATTGGTGTAATGTCTGTTTATGTAGTTTCTTTTGTTTGGCATATTGGTACACTCTTTTGGGAGATGCTTTTTTTCTTAGCTTGTTTTGACAGCTACAACTGTCTTACTTCCACATACAGTTAGAAGTTACTAATATTGTACATCTTACTTAATAGGTGGATTTTAACCAGGAATTATAAAGCCCTTAGCAAAGGTTCAAAAGGCAGTACCTCAGGCTTTTTGAACATCATGATGGAACTCAAGAAGTGTTGCAACCATTGCTACCTCATTAAACCACCAGATGATAATGAATTCTATAATAAACAGGAGGCCTTACAGGTAATGTGACTTTTTAATTAAAAAAAAAGAAAACAGAAGTTTTACATCGGTACTTTTCACAGAATTTTTATAGTTCCTTGGCAGTTCATTAGTTCTTATTGAAGTGTATTAAGGAGAAACAGGTTTTCCACAAAATGTGCATCTTGGGTTTTTACAGTGAAGTGTTTTTTGATTCTTAATTGGAACTGAATAATTGACAGAGAATTGAGTAAATAAATTTGCCCAGTTTTAATTACATATTATTGTTTGGATGTTTTAAACTGTAAAATTCTTCAGGAATGCCAGATTTTGCCTTTTATTTTTCTGCCCGTGGTAATAGAAAGAAAAGCAAACCTCAGATAGATGTCCAACATAACTCAATGTGTATTACTGTTGAGATTAATTTATTTTGCAATGTATGTATCTTGGTTTTTGTAGCATTTAATACGTAGCAGCGGGAAACTAATCCTTCTTGACAAGCTACTGATTCGTCTGCGAGAACGTGGCAACAGAGTCCTGATTTTCTCACAGATGGTAAGGATGCTGGACATCCTGGCAGAATATCTGAAATATCGTCAATTTCCGTTTCAGGTAAGAAATGTGCTGGTTATAGCTGCTAAGAAGCTTTGATCTTGAATATTAAAAATTTTTTATTTACTGTGAGGGTGTCAAAGTACTGAAACACATTTTCCAGAGGTTTCTGTTGAAAAAATTTCTGTTGAAATTTCTGTTCCTTGCTGAGGTACAACAGCTACTTGGACATGACCTTGGGCAGCATGCTTTAGCTGTCCCTGCCTGAGTCGGGGATTTAGACAAGATGACACTCAACAGTCCCTTTCAGCTTTGTTTGTGATTATGTGACCTTCACCCCTTTGATTAAAAAAATGTGGATGAAAATGTCTTCTTTTTCTAGAGGGGGACTGGCTCTGATGAATGTTATTTTGAAGTGAAACAGATGAGTTAAAAATTATGTGAGCTGTTTATTTACTTTTTTCCCCCCCTTCACATAACAGTTTGGGAGCTGACAATTGAAGTTGCTCTGGTACTGAATATAGTGTAAAAATTACCTTTTAACTGTAGTTCTCAATCTCTCTAGAGACTTGATGGATCAATAAAAGGGGAATTGAGGAAACAAGCACTGGATCATTTTAATGCAGAAGGATCAGAGGTATAGTATTTTTTTTCCTGATGAATCTGTTTTATTTTTTCTCAAGTACAAAAAGACATTGTATAAAAAAGGAGGGCTGAAAAAAGTGAGGAATGTATCAATAAGGTTGTAAATCACTGCTACTGCCTGGAGCGTAAGGTTTATATAATATTTTTTTAAGAAGAGGTTAAGTAGAAAACACATAAATTAGGAAAATGGTAGCTCTATAAAATGCTGCAGAATTTTAACCCCAGCTTTGTTCCTCTACAGAATTTAATAATATTTACAAGAGTGCTGAACTTAAGCAGTTAGCATCCAAAAATCCTTTGGCAATGGGCAGAACTAACTCCATATATCCTTGCACAATCATATTTTACTTGTTTCAAATACAATTTCTGTTATCTTAATTTCTTGCCACCTGTTGCATGCCATGGAAGAAATAGTAAAGTACTGATTTCTAGCAATTTTTTGTGAGCAGCCTGTGAGTAAGTAGGTATCTGTTACGATTCTTTAGATTCTGAACTGGAATATTTGTACCTTGTTCTGCATTTCTGTTAGGCACGTCATTCCATACTGTTGGGTTGGTTTAAGTATTTTGTTCTGTACTCTCAGATTTGAGGGATGGGAGGTTGGTTGGTCATTGATTTTGGTTCAGTTTAATTGGTATTTGAAGATAGCATTCATTAGTTGCTGCTGAGCTTGTTTCTGCTTTGTGGAGAGAGAAGGACCAAACTCCATGTTAAATACAAAAGCTAACTGTTTTTCAAATTTCTTTCATAGACATTGTTGACATTTTCTGAAATCTAAGATTTCAGCAGTTAGGCTGTACATTTTTTGAGATAAAGAAGAATGTATGCATTTCTAAAATTGAGCCAAACTCTGCATTTGTGCAGCAAGAAAAAGAATGCTCTCAGTTTTATTTTTTTTATTTCCTAAAATTTCATAATATTTTGGAGTGGATTTTGTAGAGTTTTTGTATTACTGAGCTAAGGGCTACCTGGAAATCGTTAACACAATTCTCAGGACTCTTTCCTTATTATAATGGTTGCTGTTTCCTGTCACTGTACTGAAAATTTGGTTTGTTTGGGGTTTTTTAACCTGCTTTACTTTAGCTTGGATTTCATGTTGGTTTTTTGCATGCCTCAGTATCATTCTACAGACTGATTCAATAAGTTTATATTGCCAACAGGTTTTTTTTTCTCCTTGCTGCTTCCCCATTTTCATATTGTTCATAAATATGCTGAACAGCATTGAACTTGGCAGAAGACTTTTGCTTCTGTCTCTTAATTGGTTATGTATAGGCTCAAATGCTTTCCCTACTCTGATGTGACTGTTTCTTTTTCCAGGGCTGGGGGGCAGGGAGGGTGGGAGAGGGTTTTTGTAACATTGAAGGCTTTGACAGTAAGATTTGGTATTTTTTGGCCAGTCTGGTTTTGTTGGGATGTGTTGTTCAGCGGTCCTCATCTAGGTCACTTCTTCTTTTAAACTGTTGAAAAGTCAGTAACTTTATGAAAGAAATTGTTAATCAACCTTCGCTATATATTTAAAGAAGCTTTAAGCATAGAGTATTTATGGATTTGGTAGCACCACCCACTGCATAAAGTATATTAGTTCCTTTAGGAATATTACAAGTATTGTTTATAAAGCTATTTCTGACTTTATAATTTCAGGACTTCTGCTTTTTACTGTCTACCAGAGCTGGAGGATTAGGTATCAATTTGGCATCTGCTGATACTGTGGTTATATTTGATTCTGACTGGAATCCACAGAATGATCTGCAAGCACAGGCTAGAGCACATAGAATTGGACAGAAGAAACAGGTAAACACACTCAGTATAAGCTCCAGACCTTAAGGACAGTTCTGTACATCAGCTGTCCACTCTCTGTCTGCACCGCTCAGTCCTCATGTATCTTTGAGAATAACTTACATTTTCTGCATATATTCAGAAATGTTAATGCTCATTTCTTTTTTCCTAAGTCTCCATACAGGAAGAAATAACATGGTAGCTATGGTATTTGGCGGGGCGGGGAGGGAGAAGAGTTGTGGACTTGTCTGTGTTACACTCATTGGTATGATGTCATTCTGCAAAACTGCTACATCAGGCACATTCCCAATGCTTAAATATTCTAGTTCTCAACAGGATTGTTTCCTTCTTACAGAAGACATACAGTAACAATTATTGCCTCTGGCAGTGCTTGTGCCAAGTCACTGAAGTTCATAAAGAAAGGTCTAAGACTATTTATTTGGGGTTTTTAAAACGTTTCTGTAAAGACTGTGGTAAACTATTATTTCATATTTGAAACCCATGAAAAAAATTCTGAAGTTACACAATGAAGACTGAGATTTCTGCTTTTAAAATCTTTCATTTTTTAAATACACATAGGTTAATATTTATCGACTAGTCACAAAAGGATCAGTAGAAGAAGATATTCTTGAACGAGCCAAGAAGAAGATGGTGTTGGATCACTTAGTAATTCAGAGAATGGACACTACAGGGAAAACTGTGTTACATACAGGCTCTACTCCTTCAAGGTACCTTTGTGTTTATTTCTGTACCTTACCTTACCAACTTACCCTTAAGAACATCTCACTTGTAAATGAAAGGCAAGACATAAGATGCAAAGTCTTTGTAGATTTTTATTTGCATATTAAATACGTATCTCTACATATTTTTATTTGCATCTTAAATATGTACAAATATATGAAGATTTTATATTTAACAGTAAAACAAAAGCTTAATTGACTTAGGATTATAGAGAACTTGTCCAAGTTAATAAGTTAAAATGTTTTTCCTGAAACATAATTTATTTCAGCTCAACACCTTTTAATAAGGAGGAGTTGTCGGCAATTTTGAAGTTTGGTGCTGAGGAACTTTTTAAAGAACCTGAAGGGGAAGAACAGGAGCCTCAAGTAAGTAGCACTTCTGGACTAGGTAGATAAAACAGCCACAAATATATATGAATTATTTAACTGTAAAGAGAAACTTCTTTTTTTTTTTGTCCTCAGGAAATGGATATAGATGAAATACTGAAGAGGGCTGAAACTCGGGAAAATGAGCCAGGTCCATTAACTGTAGGAGATGAGTTGCTTTCGCAGTTCAAGGTATGACTCTGTTCCCTCCTTTCTGCCATAATTATACTTTCCTTTTTAAACAGTTTTTTTTCCTCTTTTGTGTATCTATCTCTTCATTCCTCAGAAACAGACGCCTCAGTAAGTCAGCTCTGTATCACATCCTAGTAGAACAGTTTTTTGTCTATACATGATACCTTACCATCACTATAAACAATTAAAAAATATATTATGTATTTTGATAATAAAGTAAGATGTATTTATGAATATGTTAATGATTATAATTTTAACTTTGTGTTTTATTTACTGCCTTTGTTATTAAGCAGCTATAGTATCATTAAATGCAATGTATTCTTTGTGTTTCTGTGTTTCTTAGCTGATCATTTCTCCAAGTTGCTTTTAGCCCCATAGTAAACTTGGGATGCCAGGTATTTTTAAGTGTTATCAGTTAAACATATTATGTGTGGGAAAAAAAAAGGCAGAGCATGATATGTTTGTTTAGTTCAGAAGATTATTAGATAGCTCTCCTGCTAATCACTCATTCGCAGCATATTTTGATATCTGCATAGTATTAATGTTTGGTTAGTTTTATATTATTATATTTTCACATTAAATCAGGCATTTAAATGTTGTTAGCCCTAATTTGAAGGAAGTTAAACAACAATCATAGAGGTGTGAGGGATGTGATTCTCCTTGTATCTCTTCTTAGCCCCAGCTGAAAGGAATCTCTCTTTCCTAAATGAATAAAAGTATGTCATTAAAGACTGTTTCATGAAACATTTTGTATTTATAAATTCCATATATATCTTATGAAACAATAGCATAAATATAAATAGATAAAACAGGTAAATATTATATGTATAAATGCATAAAATATGGCATCTGTAACTTTGATTTCCTAAAATAGTAGTTGATTAGTCTTTTTTAAATTGTATCATGTATTGACTTGATGAAAATGTATACATTTTGATGTACCAGGTGGCCAACTTCTCCAATATGGATGAAGATGATATTGAGTTGGAACCAGAAAAAAATTCAAGAAATTGGGAAGAAATCATTCCAGAGGTCCAGAGGCGAAGAATAGAAGAGGAGGAAAGACAAAAAGAACTTGAAGAAATATACATGCTTCCAAGGATGAGAAACTGTGCAAAACAGGTGTTGCTTAGTTCTGACTGAATTGTAGTTTTGAGTTGCTTTTGGTGTAGTTTGTTACTTTTGGGGTTTAGGGTTTTTTTTTTTCCTTTTCTGAACACATTTTTTGACAGAGCTGGTAAAACTTGCTTATATTTGTTACTTACGTAGCTTGCTTGCTCTGGAATTCCAGATTAGCTTCAATGGCAGTGAAGGGAGACGCAGTAGGAGTAGAAGATACTCTGGATCTGACAGTGACTCCGTCTCAGAAAGAAAAAGGCCAAAAAAACGTGGAAGACCGCGAACTATTCCTCGAGAAAATATTAAAGGATTCAGTGATGCAGAGATAAGGCGGTAAGATATGGGAGGACATGCATATTTAAATGTACAATAAATTACAATTATTTTTATTAATAATAATTTTAGTCTGGAAACTACAGCTGGTAATCTGTTTTTCCTGAAGTTGTTTGAAATCTTTTTATTCTAGACATTTAATGTTTTTACCTTGTGCTGACATAGTGAACTGTTATAGCAAGAATTTGATCCCATTTTAATGAGGTATAAAATTAGGTTTGAAAAATATACATGATTGGTTTATATTTTTTAGTTCCTGCAGCCTGTGAAGACAGTAATTTCACTGAATGATTACTGACAAGTGATTTTACAAGGGGTGAGCTTTCCTTTGAAAAGAAACAAGCAAAATAATCTGGTTTCCACCAATCTAAAACCTGAGGTGCTCAAAGAACATATTTCATCTATTTGGAGACAAATGAAAAAATTTGATTGGATTTTGTTTTCTTTTTAAACTTCTTGCCACTACAATTGAATTGTTATATTCTGCTTTTTAAAAACTAAGAAAATATAAAATCCTATTTGAAACTTGTACTATCATTGGTCCCTTCTGTATATGCTAAATATTTGCCGAAGTCTTGTTTTGGTAGGAGGAGGAAGAATTCTTTGGGTTAACGTTTTGGGTTTCTGAAATGCTACTTTGCTTCTGAAATACTTCATACTTCAAAAGTATGCGTGTTTCCCTAAATTGCTGTAAAGTCTTCAGAGTATTTTTTTAAGAGGAATAACTTCAAAGATCCTTTTTTGGCTTTCTATCTCATCTAACAATGAGGCAAATTGGCACTTTCTGCAAGGCTATTCTTGTGCTTGCACAAGCAGTTTAGTCATCAAGGAAGTTTTCTTTCCTCTTTTTATTTATTTATTTATTTATTTTATTTTTATTTCATTTCCTTTCTCCTCCAAGTATCTCCAGTTTCTTTCCATTGCTTAGATATTTCAACAGAGAGTATCTTTCATGTCATTTTCCTAAATCTTCCAATTACCCGTTGGAGATTTTTCTTTTCAATAACTGTATAACTATATATAACATGATGTCTGAAATATTCTTTTACTGTAAATCCACGTTCAGTTTTCATTTTTAGATACATAGAGCTGCAGAATCCTCAGTCTTGTGAAATTAATAAAGTAATTTCTGAAATAAATTATATCTTCTATTGTTTTATTTATATCGATTCTTAAACCCATAAAACTGATTTTATTTGAGTTATCTGAATATATGAAGCTGCTCTACTCTACCTTTTTTCCCCCATTGTCCACATAGCATTATACTAAGATTAACAATTGAATCAATGCAACTTTAAAACAAATGTTGTTTGTTAAGCATATGTTTAAATGGCAAAATTATTTTCTGTTACTAGGTTTATCAAGAGTTACAAGAAATTTGGTGGCCCTCTCGAGAGGTAAAGTTGTTTGACCATTATCTATGTGGCAACTTGGAATCTCTTTATTTATAAAAATTAGAACGTACCATGAAACTTTAGGCAGTAGGAGAAATATATCATCTTGAATATAGTGTAACTTCAATGTAGTATCTTCCGTTTCTTCATGTATGGTGTGCGTGTGCAGACAGCCACACAGCAGACCTTGCCATTTGGAGGAACACTTCCTTTATATTTACCTATTGACTTGTTTAATCTTCATTGGTGATTATCATTCACTTGTCATGTTTGATAAGCGTGTTGAAAGTCTATCAGATTATCCAGTCTGTCAAAGTTAATTTTGCATTTTACATACTGTCATTTTTAAGCTTCTTTCATTATTCCTAAGAAAAACTTCCCCCCCATCCTTAAAAATAATAATCCTTAGAAATATTTATAGTGCATATGATCATGTGATACATATATGTATGTATGAATTGATGATCATTTTCTTTTCTAAAGAAATGTTCAATAACTTAACACTAGGGTTAGGGTTAGGGTTCATTACAGTTGTTTTATTGTCCTCATACCTAAATCATTTAGGGTAGTTTTTCTTGGATCAAAATTGTGCGCCAAATAGAAACCAGAGGTGACTGATAACTTAGGTGATAATTTCTTTTGTTTTGAAGTCTGAAGGAATCATTCACAACTGCCAGATTTTCAGAGTTACAAAAAAAATGTAGCTACAGCATCTAACCTGTAATAAAAAAAAAAGTGTTTTTTTTTTTAATTACAGGTTAGATGCTGTAGCTAGAGATGCTGAGCTAGTTGATAAATCCGAGACAGATCTCAGACGTTTGGGAGAGCTTGTACATAATGGATGCATTAAAGCCTTAAAGGACAATTCATCTGGACAAGAAAGAGCAGGTACAGTATTCAGGGGGCTTGAGGGGACAGTGAAAAATGTCAAGAAGAATGAGTTACTCATGCACTCTGATCATAACAGCAAACAATTTTGTTGAGAAATATGAGCAAAAATGTTGGGGTGTGTACTTGATGATTTTAAAAAACCCAGGGTTATAGTGAGGTGACTTTTTCTCCTTTCTGTGTGTGACTTACCCGTGAAAAATGAAGTAGGTTTTTGATTTGCTGTGAAATTTAGACGTGCTCCTGTTATGTAGGGGCTTTTCAATTCTGAAGCATTTAATTCAAGCATTTGATCAAGAAAAGGTGATGTGATATAATTGTTTTCTATACATTTTTCTCATGTTATTTGTAAAGGTAAATATTTTAATAGTGTTGTCATTTATTTTAAGGAGGTAGACTTGGGAAGGTTAAAGGCCCAACATTCCGAATCTCAGGAGTGCAAGTAAATGCAAAGTTAGTAATCTCTCATGAGGAAGAGTTGGCACCGTTGCACAAATCCATTCCTTCAGATCCAGAAGAAAGAAAAAGGTACTGATTTTTGCATATTTTAAGGGAGTAGTAATGCAGAAAACTTCCCAAGTCTTACTAGCTTTTTTTTTTTTAACTTTGACTCAAACACTCTATTAAAAGCATTGTCCCTCTATTCCCTTTAAGAACTAGCAGCAGTAACCTGCTCCACAGCCGTACTTAGCTTTTTCTTCCTTTGCCACAGAAGCCAGTAACAGCTTTAACTTGTCAGTTGTATTCTCTGTGAACTGTGTTCAGCTATGAATAATAATTAGGACTAGAATTCAGGCTTGCTGGGAAGCTAAATGTGTCATCTCTGCTTGAGAGGAGTATTAACGTGCAGCAGTACTTGTTCCCACCCTCTAAACTTGCCATCTTGTGTACTGCAGTTCCTAAACTATCCACTTAGTTAGAACACTTGGATGATGATTTTTGCTTTTATTCTTGGCTAGCAAATTCTACCACACAGCTCATGGCTACAGACAGATATCTGTTCTTCATATTTTTATCTTAATCAGCTTTAAAATACATTCCAGTGCTGATTTTAATAAGGGTTCTATAGAAATACTCAGAAAATATTATGATAAATATTTGGATTGATTTCTTAATTTACCAGCATCTTAACAGAGAAAATAAATCTAGTTACATTACCTTTAGTATGTTCTCTTCCCCCTTGCTAAGTTTCAGATGTAAAAATCATCTATTTTTCTTTCTAATATATTTCTTCTAGATATGTCATCCCATGCCACACTAAGGCTGCTCATTTTGATATAGATTGGGGTAAGGAAGATGATTCCAATCTGTTGATAGGCATCTATGAATATGGTTATGGCAGCTGGGAAATGATAAAAATGGATCCTGATCTCAGTTTGACACAGAAGGTATGTTGTCTACAATAGTTTATCAAGGACTATTTGCTTAGGTATTGATGCTGCTAAGTAGTGTTACTGAAAGAGCTTATTTAATGATAAACGAAATTGCAGAAACATTATACATCAGTTGTACTTCATACATAATTCATATCCTTCTCATGGTATATTACTGGAAGTTGGGGTCTTGAGTATTTGTTTTGAAACATGCATTTTTGCCGTCAGTTGTGTTTTCATATTCTCATATGGTTGGCCTTGTGTAATTTGATTTTTTTTCCAGTCTTTTCCTTCTTTATTTCAGATGTTCTGATTCTGTTAATTTTGTATTCTCAATCTTTTTAGAAGGGAGGCTTTTCTAGAGATTTAATTTAGTTTCTCCATCCCCACTTAATCCCCCAGGTTTAAGGTTTTTCAGGTTCTTCAGTTGAAGCTGTCTTCCACTCCCGACATTGAGGGTAGCTGTACTAGAATTAGTGCAATAACTTCTTTAGCAATAGTAAGCAGCAGATACTGAGAAAAAGCCTGGGGTGAAGTAAACTTTGTGACAGTGCCAACAACCTATAGCTTTGGGATTTGAGGAGCCAGGTTTGTGTCCAAATTTGTTTAATAATGATTCCTACTCCTGCCTTTTATTAATTTGTCTGGCTTTTGAAACGACATATACAAACGTATTTGTATTCTTGGCAGCTGCATTTAGATGAATGAGTCAGAGCCAGGACTTCTGTGACTGACTGGTACAGGTGCCCGGAATTTCTTAGATAAAACATCAGAGTGGAAACAGAAATCTGAGGCTGGTTTCTTGAGTTGGTTTTAAACTCTGAGGCAATTTCCAAGACTCTGCATTGGTTGCTTGCATTGGTTTCATTGGAGAGAAATGAAAACTTTGAAGAAATTCTTTTTTGCTTTAAACATTCTGATGTATTTACTAGGTATAGTTGGAGTGGATTGTTTACCATGTCCTTTTGCGCAGCTTTTTCTGTTCTGTGTGCTGCAGGCTAACACCTAAAATTGATAATCTATACTCATAGTTGTGATGCTACCATTTTCTCCTTAGATTTTGCCTGATGATCCAGATAAGAAACCCCAGGCAAAGCAGTTACAGACCCGTGCAGACTACCTCATTAAATTACTAAACAAAGACCTTGCGAGGAAGGAAGCACAAAGGCTTGCTGGAGCAGTAAGTAAAATGTGGCATTCATTAATAAGGTAAAATGATATGCTTATGGGTATGTCACCTTGTTATAAATACGGTTGTGATCAAGCCGAATTAAAATTAATAGAGCCAATTTTAATTAAGAAAAAATAGTTTTATTGTCGTGACTGAGAATTTCGGCCACGATAGCCACGATCGATAGGAAAGCACCGAGTCGATGCGGGCGAACGCAGACCCAAGCCCCTTTCGCTTTGGGTTCTACCGATTCGCCGCCCCAGTCCTTGAACTACCAGTTTAAATACAGTTTATTATGCCGCCGGCAGAAAGTCTATTCTTCTCTCGTTGGTGGTTCACATGCAAACGTCTGTCCTTTCAAAGTCCAGTGTTGGACAAAGACGTCCGGATTTGTGGAGATGGTCCTAGGCGGTGTCCTCAATCTCTGTGATATTGTTGTAACTGTGATTCCTCTGGTTGCTCATGAATATGGAAGAGGGTGGAGTAGAACTTTCCGAGTTCCTGATTAAGATAAGGACATCTCGACTGATATCCTATCTTATCCGGGGGAGCCGGTGATGGGCGCTAATATCCCCTCCTTATCGCATCTAGCCACCGGAGTTGGTGTTAATGTTCTTCAAGTGCCCAGGGTTACCTCATCTCGAGATATCCATCTGTGTGTAGCTGTACATCAAGAGAGGGGTAGCCTTATCTGTCCACCGGCTCCAGTCCTTTGTCTTGCTGATGGGAGCTTTCTGCGGTCGGCTTGCCCCAGTTGCTAGGATTTTCCTTGGGTACATTTTAAAACTTAGAAGTCACACTATTACTTAAAAAGATATATTAATATCCACCACCACTTAATAAGATATTACTTATTAATCACCAGCCTGAATTATCTACTGTACCTATAACAACCTGATCCCTTTCATTTTTTAGTTCTGCTCTTCTTATTTGTGTATTATTACTCTATGCTAATTGTAGAACATAAGACCAACTCAGGATATTAATTGCAAGTTTCATATTGTATTATTCCCATATTATTTGTGTGTATTCTCTGCTGTTGCACTAAGCTCTGTCTCCAGTCCTGAGTAAAGTAGTGGTCATTAGCGGCAATAAATAAAATAAAAGGAACCCTCTCTTTGATGTAAAACCAAATCTAATTTTGCAAATATAGTGCAAGGATGCTTGTCAGCTGACATGATTAAAGAGATCAATTTGCATTCAGGGCAATTCAAAGAGGAGGAAAACAAGAACTAAGAAGAATAAGGTGCTAAAAGCTGCAAAATTAAAAGAAGAAATAAAAAGTGATTCTTCACCACAACCCTCAGAAAAATCTGATGAAGATGATGATGAGAATAACAAGGTGAGTATCTTTCACACAATGAAGATGTCTATTCAGTTCCGCCTGTTAGTATCAATTTGTGTTTCATCTTCTGCTCGACTTAATAAAATTAAAACACCTGAATTCCTGTGGTCACTACAATTGATGTTGCATCACTTACAAGCGCATGGAAGACTGCATCTATTTCAATTTAATTATAAACTAACAAATAAGGAATTATGAGTTTTCCAAATCATTACAAAAGTATTATGGTCCAATTACTAGTTATATTGCTCAATTGCAACGTTTTTTAAAAGAATTTTGCTAGAATTGCAAATCACAGTTGTAAAACTACTGGGTTTTGCTCATGTGTTACTACTACTGATAATGATTCTTAAGGTAAAGGCTTTTTATTGAGGCTGAGAAAAATATCATCAAGCTCAATTAGAATGAGCAGCGTGAAAAATTATATTTCAAGGCTTGCATATGAAAGCTTGTGTATACATCATGGCTCTCATTTTTCAGAAAGACTATTTAACCTTGTTGGAATTTTTTACTTCTGATTATTAATCTTAGTATTATGCTTTTGTTGTGTCTTTATTTTTGTTGTTTATCACATAGCAAAATCACTAGCCATAAAAATTTGAATAAAATTTTGGGTCATGTCACAGCTAATTTGAAATCAGTTGAAATAAGTCACTGCAATTCTATAATCAACAAAATACTCTCTACTTGGTTTAAAGCAAACAGTTACGAGGCATTGTAATTGTCAACTTGTTCTAAAAGAAAAAATGCTTACAGAAATACATATCTAAAATTAGCATTAGAAAAGCCATGATAAATCTATGAAAAAATAATTTTTAAGCACTCTTTCAGTGTATGTATTTAAATTGTACTATGAAGAATAAAATGTGAAGCCAGCAATAAAAAAAATTTAAATGTAGACTGCCTTGTGTTTATAACTACAGTAGTTTGTCTGGAATGTAAGACTAAGACCTGTAAATGTTCCCACAGTTCCCAGTACATTAATGGGGACAACTGAACCCTAAAACTAAGCAAATTAATTGTACAGACTACTTCAAAAATCAGTGTTAGTCTTCATCTCCACTCAAAAGAAAAGACACTGCCATCAATTGATTGACTTAACTGTGTTTTGGGAAACTGCGTAGAATGCTGTCCTCTCTTTTAACAACAGGTACTCATCACTTCAGTACTTTCGGACATTGAATAACAATTGCATTTCTGAAAACCAGACTGTATACTACCACCTTCCTTAACTACTGCCTTTAGCTACTTAGATTCCATACTGTGTGCAGTATTTAAAACTTACCTATTTTACTGCTAGAATTAACAGGAAAGTTTTTGAATAATTGGATTTTTGCTAGAAAGTTTCCATAATACCTAAACACTAAAACACAGCCCTGGTTGGCTCATAACTTCGTATCTCTTCTAAGTAATTTGTTCAGTTCAAGTACTAGACAGTCTTTCATCTGTTTTTTGCTACAGATAAGCAGTTTCTGTATGTGCCTTTCTGGTATGTTCAAACCAGATAAATTCAAACATGATAATGATTCTTCCACCTGTGTTACAAGAATACTTTATTTATAGTATATTTCTGTGTCTGAGAGAATATTAGTTTCAATCTGAGACGTTCTCAGTGAATATTATAAAAAGCAGCGAGTAATACTTTGTTCACCTCCAAACAGTTAAGTGGGCACCTAACAGAGAGTCTATAACTAAAGACTTTTTTAAAGCCTAGTAAAACGAACAGTTCTGGAAAAGAGAAAGCTGGGATTCTGTTACCTTCTCCTGTGAGTGTTTCATATGGGATTGGGACAAAGCTAATTAGATCAGAGGTCTTCTAACATCACCCATCACTTGACTGTCCTGACTGATCAGGTCAGTTTTGCAAGACCATACTTCCTTTTCAATTTCAGTTCTTCAGTCTAACACCCTAAGGGACTGTCCCTAAAGGGACAAAATTTAAACTTTATTCCAAGTTAAATGGACACAATTTATCATACCTCCTGCCTCTGCCAAATCAGTACTTGCTTTGTCACATCAAGGAAGTGAATGCATAGCTCTCGTATTTCATTATCAACTGCATTCAGTTCTATTTGAGAGGTGATTTGATAAATCTACATCCAGAAATAAAAAATTCACAGATAAAAAGTGTTTTAATCTGATAGTTGTGAACTTGTATAGATAGGAACGCAGTTTGATGTAACATATATGCTTGCATGTTGCAGGATGAGATTGTTTCAGTGAAACATCTGCATAAAAAATTTAAAGCAGAAAAAGAAAATGAAGAAAAGCCTGAGCCAGATACTGATATAAAGAAGGAAGCTGAAGAAAAAAGAGAGACTAAAGAAAAGGAAAATAAAAGGGATTTGAAAAGGGAGAAAAAAGAAAAAGAGGATAAGAAAGAATTAAAAGAAAAGGATATCAAAGAAAAAAGAGAAAACAAAGTAAAAGAATCCACACAGAAAGAAAAAGAAGTAAAGGAAGATAAGGTAACTAGGTTTACTTATCTTACATAGCGCTAGATAAGGCCACCAGCTTTATGTGAATGATTTTGAGATGAAAAAGTGTTGTGGATCTGATCAGTTGTCATTTCATTAAAGTATTTTATTACAATTGAAGCTCTATTTTTACTATCAGAAACTGCAAGGACAGGCATTTGAAATGGGGAAGTACATCTTCAATGGTCTATCTCTTAATTGGACTGAATGTGTGCAAAAAGTTCTTTTTTTCCATTTTCCTTTTCCATTTCACAGAGAAAGTAAAATATACTGTCATTGAATGTCAGCATAGATTTTATTCTTATGTATTGAAGAGAATGCACTGATTATGGGGATTGTCATGTATTATAATCGCAGAACCAAAATAAAATGTACTTAAATATTTTTGTATCTTGTTCTTAGGTAAACGAAATCAAATCAGAAAATAAGGAAAAAACTAAAAAAATTCCATTGCTGGATACTCCAGTTCATATTACTGCATCTAGTGAACCAGTACCTATATCAGAAGAATCTGAAGAGCTAGATCAGAAAACTTTTAGTGTGGTAAGTCCCCTTTTAATAAAATAGTGTGTATACTTAATAGTCTAAATGAGGACAGTTGCTGTTACTCTTGATACTGTTACTTGGCACAGTAACACAGATGATCTTTTGCTGAGTCTCAGATCAATGAATGTTACTGACAGTGTACTAAAGTAATTTTTGATTCTATTCTAGCAGTTTTATTTTGGCTTTTTGCTGTATTTATGTAGGATAATAGAAAAACTTATCCAATAGTATGTAGGATTAATAGGTTGAGAATATAAACTCTGAAGATTTATCCTCAAGAATCACTTGTATATCCTGCTTCTTAAAGAGCAGATGTGAATGAATGTAATTGGAATCTATGGAGTCTCTGGCTTCACCATACTTTTCTTCATTCACATGCTTTTCTTCTTTGCAAGAAAGCAAGAAAAACTAGGTTTCAGCACTTCCCTTCTGAAGTATTGCAAAGTTTAGTCAGTAAACACAGGAAGAAACAATGCTAAAGCACTTAGAAATATCTTGCTGAGGTAATGTCTCTTTACACCAAAAGAATTCTATTTAGTCACTACTACTTAAAAGAATAGAATTAACATTTGAGAAAAATGCATATGCACAATTTATATGAAGTTTTATAGGTTGACTGAGGCCCATGGAAAAGTATCAGTGAGTTACTTCGAACAGCTGTGGTTGTTTGTCATTCAGATTTCAACAGCTGTGTTTTTGCCAGCCAGGTCTGTTGCGTGTGTTGTGGGTGCTGGCTGTGACAACACCAGTAGGATTCTCATGAGTATGGTAGTTACTGTCCGTGTTTATTCTAAACAATCCAAGTAACTCAAGTGTGATTTTCAGCATGAGCCTTGAGTGATTCAAGTGGATATGTCTGTGTGGCTAATGACAGAAAATAATTTTATTTCCATGTGCAGTTATATGTTCCTGATCACTTCTCTATTTAAGAATTGCACTCTATAAGCTGTCTTTTTAAAAGCTACTTTAATCTGTGGCGAGTTTAATATGTAAACTGGATGCTTAACTACTTAGTGGCATGAGATGGCAATGGAACAGCTTCCCCAGTTTTTCTGAGTTATCCCTGGATGCTTACCTGGTAATGGTGATATTCCATTTCATTCCATTCCAGGTATTTGTTTGGTTTTTCTACGTTTGGTAGCATGTAGCAGGGGAAGAATGGGGGAAGGAGGTGATTGGTGTTTATCATTATGCCATGATCAGGTGCAGTCTAATTAAACATACTTAACTTTGAAATGGAAATGTTGTTCAGGCTTAACTGATTGTACCCTTGGTGACAAGGAGGATATGTGGATCTTGTTTACCATGCTATTGGAGTTTGATGTATGATTAAGCAAGCGTCTGCAATTTAAACCATGCCAACTGGATTTATCTGGATTTATTATTAAAACACTGGATTCAAAATACGAAAATTTAAGAATGCACAACCTTTTTCTGTGGCTAGTCTAGGCATTCCCTGTGGCCACATCTCAAGTGCTGTGTTCAGTTCTGGGCCCCTCAGTTCAAAAAGGACATCTTGGTGCTGGACCAGGTCTGGAGAAGGGAGTAGAGCTGGGGAAGTGTCTGGAGCACAAGTGTTATGAGGAGTGGCTCAGGGACCTGGGGTTTTTGAGCCCAAAGGAGAATCAGGGGAGACTTGTACCACTCCCTACAGCTGCCTGATAGCAGGTTGTAGCCTGGTAGGGGTCAAGTCTTTTCCCAGGGACAGGACAGGAGAAACGACCCCAAGTTGTTTCAGGGGAGGTTTATGTTGGATGTAAGGAAAGATTTCTTCAATGAAATAGTGGTTAAGCAGTGAACAGCCTGCTCAGGGAGGAGATAAGAGTCACTATGCCTAGAAGTGTTCAAAAGAGGACTGGATGTGGGACTTGGTGTAGTTCAATTGAGATGGTGATGTTCAGTCAAAGGTTGGGTTTAATGATCTTGGAGGTTGTTTCCAACCTTTATGGTGCTATATCCAAACCAGCTTTCTTCTAAGTAGCATAAATTCTGCTAATATCTGCATAGGAGTGAGGTTTAAAAAATGCTCAGAGAAGCAATTTTGATCCTTTGTTGAATGCTAAATGTAATGGTTGTAGAAAGTATTTGTTTGAAATGTACTGAACACTCTCATACTTTATTTTGACATTGAGTTTTTGTAGCTTTGTAGGCGCTAAAAAGGGTAAATCTTGCCCTACATGATTGCTCAAAGTTTTAGTTGTAAAATACAGTTGTAGTAAGTCCTTTTCCTCAGAAATCCTATTTATTAAGTAAGTGCTTTCTTGAATCCTAGTGTGGTGTGGTGTCCTACCCTTAAGGGGAAAGCATCACCCTAGATTCTTGTATGCTTGTGAGGAAAAGGAACAATAAAAGTGAGAGGATCTGCAAAAGCTTAGGAAGTTTTATTAGTAAATTACACACTTGGAATGAAAATCATTATGTTAGTCCCTGACCTGCCATATAAGCCCACTGCAGTGGGTTTTGAACAGAAAAAAAAGTGGCCTCACAGCCATCTGGTGTGGCTGCTGGTGATTCAGATATACACATTAGCATCTTCTACACCTTGATGTATGTATTTTATACAATCTGATGCTTTCATAGAGAAGTGAATTTCCAGTTGGATCGATGATCTTCCAAAGGAAACATGTAAAACATTTTTAAGACCAGTGAGAAAGTCTTGTGTTTCATTTGACTTCTAATAATACTGTCTTAACCTATGGTTACATATCACAGTAAAAGGTGGGTCATGCTTTAGAATAAATTTTTTTCTTCTGCATTGATATATTGCTTTTTTCCATTTTACAGTGCAAAGAAAGAATGAGACCTGTCAAGGCAGCATTGAAACAGCTGGATCGACCAGAGAAGGGCCTTTCTGAAAGAGAACAGCTGGAACATACTAGGCAGTGTCTTATCAAAATTGGGGATCATATTACTGAATGTCTGAAGGAGTACACAAATCCTGAACAAATTAAACAGTGGAGGAAGTAAGTTATTTTCTTGGGTTTTACTTGAAAAATAGAAATCTACAATTGGTTCCATTAAGAAGAGTAGATTTTAGTTATTTCTCCCGTTTATTGTTCCCCCTTTCCTTTATCTTTCTGCTGTTTTAAATAGGAGTCTATTAAAAGGTGATTATACATTTTTCTGACCTGTAATGGATTGACTTTAAGCATTGATGCAGAGCCCTGTATTTTGCCCAGAGGGTAGAGACATTTCTCTGCTTAACACTGACAGCAAATGCTGGGGACTTGTCACTACCACTGTGTTTGGCCAAAACCATTCTTACCTTTAAAGATCTGGGTTTTCAACTTCAGGTCATTTGGTTTTTTTAATAATTCCTGTTGAAAATACGCAGTTCTAAAATTGTGTTGAATGCGTGATTCCAAGTTGTAGAATTCTTTCTTTTTTTTTTCATGTACTCTAAAATTAAATTACATATTATGTATTAACTATGACTTGATAACAAGTATTTATCATAATGTACTCAGATGCACTTCAAAAGTGAGGGAAGAGTTTACATCTATATCAGGTGACAATATAAAAAGAACTAAGAAAATGTCTCGGTTTGAAAAGACAGGAGTCTGTTAAGGAAGGCAGGAGCCTCCTGTGAAATGGAAAAGGTAAACCCCCTCCCTCTGAATTACCACAATTTCGAAATTAAAAGTCTCTCAGGCAAAGATATGGGAATAGGAATAACAGTTCTTTACTAGAAAAATACAAATGTACAAACAAAACCACTGATAGAGTCAGAAACCTGACACCCTGAGGAGTCAGGGTGTTGGTAACAGTCCAGTTGAATGGTGACTGCTCCTCCTGGAGTGGCAGATGAAGTTCTGCTGAAGCAGTGATCCTGTAGAAGGGTGTAGTTTTCTCTGAAGGTCTGGTGATAGAGTAGATGGGCCTGGTCTTCCTCTGGGAATCCAGCAGAGAAGAAGCTGCTCCTCTGGGAATCCAGCTGAGAAGAGGCTGTTCTGGTGTCACAAAAAATGCTGGTTTTATGCAGGTAGGAATGCTTGGCTCCTCCCCCTGGCTGGAGCATCTCACAATGGGATGATGTAATTTTATCAGTCATGCACTGAGGCTCAATGGCCCATGCACAGAAGATGTCTCCCTGGAGGAAGAGAGTGTTTTTGGAGGAGTAAGAAAACTGCCCAATTAACAGAAGATACCTGCCCCACCTTTAATAGATGGCAAATAGAATACATGCTTATCTTACAATCCAGGACAGAAAAAAATACTGGGCTTGTATTTCATTGATAAGTTCTTAATGCAATTTGACTTTTGTCAGAATGTTCACTTAATGTCTTTATGCTTGAAAATACATCCTGTGATTATATATATGAAATTCTTTAAGTGTTGCATTTTCTTGTAGAATTCTGTTAGTGTAATATGCTTCTGCTGATGTTACTTCTTTTACTTGAAAATAGTAAGGTCATCTGAGATACAAAAACAAAATCCATGTCTTACATTTTGGTAAATTTTTTATTATTTTAAGTGGAAATTTGTAATAGAGCTACTATTCATAGTAATGCTATGATACTATGTGTAGATAAATAAAATACATATTTCAGCTATATTTGATAAGAAGTAGTATAGTTTATATTAAGTTATAATGGTCTAATTAGACACACCATTGACTGGTTGCCTACTTATGCAAACTTCTGGACGGAAATAATGTTTAAATAATAAAAGTGCAGGAGCATACTGTTGCTTCCTGAATGTCCACACTTCAAATATTTTTGAACACTGTTATTCTGTAGACTCTTCTAAGCATTCCACCTGCAAATTTCACTAAATAAATCAGTATCTGTTAAAAAAACTTTACCTATGATCATGGAAGAAAAAGTTTTCTTCAGAATTTTGGCATCTTGACAGCAAAAGAATTAATTTGCTCTTCTTTGGTTCCTTCTAGAATAGATTAGGCACAGATTTATTACCCTATGACTTCCATCCTCTTTCACAGCTCTTACTTGGTTTCAAAAGCCTTGACCAGACTTTTGAAGTCTGGAAAATTTCTCTTGCTGATGGTTTAATATAATAAGGTTTGTTGGTAAAGTGTCTTATGCTGTAAGAGATTCCAAGTTTGAAGGAATTTTTACTTCCTTTACTTACCTAAATTTTTTTATTTACAGACTGGTAAATACTCAGAATTCAACAAAAACAGAATTCAACAAAAAAACCCCGAATTTTTAGAAGCTATGTATAGATATAGATAGATATATATATATAGATATAAACTGATAGCTATGGTTTTAATTAGCATTTCACAATAATTTTACAATTATTGTAAAATTACAAAAAATTGTAAAATTACAAAAAATTGTAAAATTAGTTACAACTCTTATTAGTTGTAACTACTGTCCATGCACTTCACACTCTGAAGTACTTAAAATAAATATTAAAAAGTGAAACATTGTTAAATGAGTCAATCTTTCAAATGTTTTATTTACAACTGCATAACATTTGTTGTGCAATTAGGTAATACTGTGTACATTATATAGCATTTCAGGTTTACTGAAGTGGCATTCAAAAAATTGCAGTCAAATTTATGTTCTGCTACATAATAGAGGGAAAAGAAATTTTAATAATTACAACTTCTCTTTTCTTCTTCCTCAGAAATTTGTGGATTTTTGTCTCTAAGTTTACAGAATTTGATGCCAGAAAGCTGCACAAACTGTATAAACATGCAATCAAAAAACGTCAAGAGTCTCAGGTAATATTTTCACGTCCTTTCAAAATACACAAATATATATTTTCATTATTATAACTATATTATTATTTTTATTAGATATAGAGGTTTATAAAGAACATGGAGATACACATCAAGTTAGTATTTGTGTTTGCAATATAGTAGTCTCTTTTGGTAGGGTATTTTTCCAATGTATTCATATGAACAAAGGGATTTACCAGTAAGTACATTTACCAATGTACTTGTCTTTTTTAGCAACACAACGATCAGAATAGTAGTGGCCATGTGAATACACATGTGGTTAGAAATCCAGGTAAGAATCTTTTAAGTATATTCTTGTGTTAAATACCTTAAGTATTCATGTTTATTTCATTTCATGTGTCTTCTGGGTCTGTTTTCCACATAGTTAAGTACCACAGAGATAGACAAATTTGAAAAGGTTAACTAATTTGTGATGAAATCCAGCAGAGTGCGGAGTGAAGCTGTTACTTACCAGGTTATTTGAGTTTCCTTTTAAAAAAACAATTTTTGTGTTAAATTTTGGGGAGGGCAAGAGGTCTACTTAAAACCTGTAAACTTCTTGGAAATTCTGTGACTGTTTGTAGCTGTTGCAGTATCACTATGATGAAAGAAAGCAGTTTATTAGTCAGTCACAGTCTGTTGTTAGTTACAGGGGCAGTCTTCTTTGTTGTCAATAACACTGATTTTTTTCCCCACATGTTCCCACACCTGCCTTTTTGTATGTAGTGGTTTTCTTAATCTTGTGTTACTGAACCTTCAATTATATTGTCATGGACTTAAAATCAACAATCATGTATTTTAGGAATACCACTGAAGTTCTTTTGCTAACAAAGTGTATCTTTAAAACTGTTACTCATACTAAGTCCATCCCTTCTTAGAGAGGAAGTTGCTGCCATTCTATCTAAAATTGTTCTGCTGAAGGTACGCTCTACTCACTGCCCATTTTGACACTCAGCTTCACAGACTGAATGGAGAGGTTGAGAAGTTCAGTTTCCAAGTCCTACGCATTTACATTCTAACTTGCTTTCCTCTTAATTCTGAGGTTTTCTTCTGTTCACTGGCATTAGTGCATTTGATTTTCAGCTATTTAGATCTTGCTTCTTTTAAATGATGTCCATTTCATACTGGTTTACAGCTGACGAGTAGAAGTGCTGTTTGAATTAGGTGAAGTAAAGATGTAATGGTACTTCGTTTTAACCTCTGCTTTATTAAGCAGATGTGGAAAGACTGAAGGAGAATACAAACCATGATGACAGTAGCAGGGACAGCTACTCCTCTGATAGACATCTGTCGCAATACCATGATCATCATAAGGACAGGCATCAGGGAGATGCTTACAAGAAAAGTGACTCAAGGAAAAGGCCCTATTCAGGCTTCAGCAATGGAAAAGATCACAGAGACTGGGATCACTACAAACAAGATAGCCGGTGAGTTTCTTGAGCAATTTTGAAACCTGGTCAGCCTTCCCTTTGTGTTTCTGTAGTTATGCTTGTTGAAAGCACCAAACAATCTTTTCTGAGTAACACAAAACTCAACAATGATCTTTCTCTAATGCAGTTCTGTCAATTTTACATTATTGTGGCTCTTAGTGTGTTACCAGTAACTCTAATACAAGTAAGTTCTTATTTTTTAGATACTACAGTGATAGTAAACATAGGAAGTTAGATGACTACAGGAGCAGAGACCACAGGTCAAACCTGGAAGGGAGTCTAAAAGACAGCCGAATTCATTTGGATCACCGTTCCCATTCAGACCACAGGATACATTCAGATCACCGTTCCTCTTCCGAGTACAGCCATCATAAATCTCCCAGAGATTATAGGTACCACTCAGACTGGCAAATGGACCACAGAGCTTCAGGTAGTGGCCCAAGGTCACCACTGGATCAGAGGTCTCCTTATGGTTCAAGATCTCCACTAGGTCACAGATCTCCATTTGAACATTCATCAGATCACAAAAGTACACCTGAACATACATGGAGTAGCCGGAAAACATAACAAAGACTGATATTTTCTGGACCTTCTTTTAGCCATATACAGTAAATTAACACAGTAATTGCCTTACATGACTTGAAAGATACAGACGGGATATCCTATCAGTAGCAGTATTGTTACTTCTTTCCAGGATGCAAGGTCTATTATCCCAACAGAAGAAAAATATTTTTGTATTTAAAGTTTATGCTGCACTGTGCTGCAAATGCTGTGGCACTTTTTTTAAGAAATGGAAGATGTTTACTTTTACAGGGACCTCAGTACTGCCCATTTTAGACTGGATCTTACTATAAAACTCTTCATGTCAAAGTGGTTGGAGGCTGATAATGTTTTAAGTTATGTTTGTAAACGAACTATTCTAAACACTGACCTGTGCTCATATTTCAGGAGGGAATGGGGAGAATATTTTTTTTCTTAGTAAAGAACTCTCAAGGACTTTGTTCACTTTCCAAAGCTACTTGTTTACATTGTACACTGCGACCACCTTGCCGCTTTTCATCACAAGCTTGAATATTTAAATTCTGTACCTATAACTGTAAAATTGCCAGGATTTCTCCTGTTTGTGATCAGTTATAATGCCTTTTTACAAAACAAACAAACAAACAATAATAATAAAAAAAAGCGAAACACAAACAAATGGCTGTAAATTGTTGTAAATTTATTAAATGAGCTTTTCCCCCCCTCAGGCTTTTTTTGACTGTTCCTTTCCCCACCAACTCAGGACTTCTTGTCACAGTTATGAAAACAAAATCAGTGTACATACATATTTCAATAAAAGATTTTGATAGGCACTGTTCAGAATGTAAAAATGGGGAAAGGGAACTTTATTCTGTTTAGTGCTCCCTTTTTTGGATACTTTAGATACATGTTTTGGTTTGTGTATTTTGTGGGGGGTATTTTGTTGTATTTGTTTTTGGTTTTGTTTTATTGGGTTGGGGGTTTGTGTGTGGTTTTTTTGTTTTGTTTTTGTGGGAGTTTGTTTTTTGTTGTTGTTTGTTTGTTTGTTTGAGGTTTTTTGGGTGTGGGGTTTTTTTTGGGGGGGGGTCTTTTTTCCATATTAAGCTGTCAGTGTTGTGATTGTTTGTCATGAAATGGTAAGAAATATCTAGCTAAACTGTGCTCTGGAAAGCTTTTCAGGTGCATTGGTTTTAAAGGAAGTGTGTCAAATACCTGAACACTTCAGTATCCAAATCAATCAAAATTAATTGTAAATTCATCTGTTCCCTCTTCAACATGGGCAATAATGTCAAATGTGCTATGCAGGTATTTAATACTTTAGAAGATTTGAATTATGACTTTATTGACAGAATTGTTACAATGCACACTGATTGTACATAGATAACTTCTATCTGACAAATTAAATTTAAACTAAAAGGACATGTGGGTCTTGTAGTTTTCTGCTGTGTTTTTCTATACTGTGTTACTTTTCTCCAGGTTTACCATAAAAACATTAAAAGTACTGAATTTTAATCCTGGTGATAAATAGATAAGGTACCTAGCCTGGCATCATGTGGCAGGAGCTTCATCTGCTTGTCCAAATTTTCACTGCTTCTGCAATGTGGAGTATTTTTTCCAATTAAGCAGTTTTATATGAAAGCATTACCATAGAACAATGATCTGTCCATAGAGTATGTCTAAGGTTCTTATTATAGGCACAGTTGCTGGACATTATTTAGTTGCTGCTCATTTAGCATAGGCTGGGACTTGGTTAGTTAATGCTGCTTCATTTCTTAACTTCACATCTTGACAGATCTGAGGGGTTTGAGTGGTTCTTCTTTCAAGCTTGATTGTTGAACAGTGTTTAGGCAGCAGTCTGATGAGGTTGTTCATGTGTACCATGCACATTCCATTTCCAAGGCTGGAAACCTAGAAGTCAGAGCATCTCCATAGACACAATTCTTCCTGGTTGGGAAGCACACAGCTGCATCCTAGAGCATAGACAGGGCATTGCCTCAGAGCCTCGTTCTCCATCAGTGTGTCTGTGTTACAACACTACAGCCTCATATGACATGGTTGGTTTGTACATTTTCACCGAAGGTACCTCAGGTCTGTGAAATACTTGGTGGCTTTGATGATGTGGATCTTTGGGAATCAGTCTACTTTTGCTTTGTAACTGTAACTTTTACCTAGTCATATTTACAGATACACAGATCACATTTGCAATAGTTTAATTTTTTTCCCCTCTGGTTTCCATTACATTGTAAGTATTTGAAGTTTGATGATGGAAATTACCTTCATTGCTGGTAAGGCGTTTTATGGTGTATCTTACTTTTCAATCCCATATCCTCTGCAAATGATCCATTTATCATTCAGTCTAAATGTAAATTTGATCCTTCCTTTGCTCCTTTTTAATGAAAAGTCTTCAAGGAGTGTATCCAGTTCTGAAGCATCCATCTGATACTAACTTGCCTGTCTGTCGAAGATTTTGGGAAGTAAGAATTCTGAGGACTGCAAGAGAAGTCCTCATATAGCTATTGATAAAGCTTAGGCGTTTTGTCTACCGTGCATGGAAGTTAAGACTTCTATCTTAATCCTGTTACATATTTCTGTCTGCCATTCCCAGTACTACCCAAAAAGAGTGTTAAGTATGGAAAAGTAGATTAAAAACTGTATTACTGCTCTTAGAAGTTTTAAGGACAGAGAAATGCATATTCTGGTTGCTGTTAGTTGTCAAGGGTGATTATGTGGTCATCATTTACCTGCTCACAGTTGCTCTGTGTTTTCCCCCATTTTGATCTTCCATCCATATGTTGTGGTGTCTGAGCAGCATTCAGACAGTTGCTGGTTTCTGAGAGTTTTTCACCACAATCAACAGGACTTGCAAGACTCAAGCACCATGCACTGAAGTGTGGCAGTTCCTGCGGTGGTAACATGACGCTCCTATGAAAGGAGTGTGCCCTGACCTCCCTTTGAGACACCGACTCCCTAAAATAAAGTATCTTTGATGCTCTTTTGAAGCTTGATTAGCTTGTTTTGTCCCTGTGTGATAGTTTGTCATCCACAGACGTGTCTTGTCAGTTTCATGGCTCTAATTGTGTAGCTGCAGGGCTCCACTTAAAATAAAAAGTCCCAGGGAAGTACTCTGGTCGCAAAGCAGTTTTAAGGAGCTGTTTCCATCTCCAGTGTCTTGCCTAGTCTTGTGTTCAGTGACAATAGCTCTTTTTGGTAGGAAATTACCTCACCATTACTTTGGAATTACACAGAAATCAATGTAGAAAATTTCTTGTTTCTCCTAGAGAGTTATGAGGTAATACCTGGTGTGAGTTATCCATTGTTCAGGATACAGAAAGACAGGGTTGACTGAAAAGGCATGTAAAAGATGCTTTATTGCAAAATCAATCTCATGGAAGGGTGAGACTATAAGGTTGTTACATGTAAAACCATCACATTAGAAGCCTTGCATCAGAAGCTGTTATAATTCCAGTTACAAATGTCTTCTATAAATTTCTTATCTAATCAGCTACTTCCACAAAGCTCCATAGCATCTTCATAACCAATTGCTAGATGCTACGTTTTTACACTATTTATCGCAATGTGTCTTTTTCTATCCAATCATATAACTCTACAAAAACGTATTACTGTACCTTCTACTTTTTACCAACTCCATAACAAGTTCTATTACTAAACTTTAATTGTTTTCTACTATCTTGCTTAGCATATTTGTTCACTTACATGAGGCCTATATTTTATTTTCTTGCTTAAAACATATTTCTGCTTAAACTACAAATCTTTACTCTAGTTTCATGTCTGTTTCACTATTCTATTCTAAAGCTTCAAGCCTTCTCCAGGGTCTTAGGTCAAACACTGTATTCACCTCTATCTCTGAGTTGGTATGTTTGAAGCCTTGGGAGCTCTCTGTGCTTGCATTTCCTACATCTCCCCCTTTCCTCTGAACCACAAATACTCTATTAATAGCCTAATCAATCACCTGTCACATACATTAAAGCAAGCAAGGTACCATTATTAGCACAACTAGTATGATAATCAATATATATATACACCTATTTTTAGAAGTTGTTTCAGCCAAGGTGCAAAATTCCATCCATTGAAGAGGTCATCACACCAAGTTCCATCATCAACCCTAATTTTTGACACACTTTCTTTCAATTGCTGCATGCTTTTATGGATGGATTCTAAATGATCAGATAGATTGATGCAACACATCCCATCAAAATATTTGCATCCATGACCATGTGCCAATAAGAGAAAATCAATTGCAGCCTTTTTCTGCAGAGTTGCATGTCTTACACCTTTGACATCTGCCAACAAACCACTTAATGTAAGAGAAGTAGCATTGGTTTGTTTACTTAGCCAACAGTCTGTTCGATCTATTTCCTTTAATGCAACTGCAGAGGCAAGTTGAGGTAAAAGTACAGATGCTGAAAACCTTTTTCCAAAACCCCAAGGTTCAACATATCTTTACAGTTTGATTCGTATTGATGAACAAACCTCTCACCTCTGTATCTGTTGTCAGTGATGGTTTCCATACTCCATGTTAGCAAAGTAAGTCTCCCCAAGCTACATGGGCCACCTACGTGTGTGATGGAATGGCAGGCCAGGCTCTATCTCCACAGATAGGGAGCATTCCTTGTGGCAGCTGTAAAGGTGTGTCGATGCAGACCATGCATTGTACTGAGGAAGTACTTGCAGACCATGCAAGTACTGAGGAAGTGTAATTGCACCAAGAAGTCTGGTTCTTACACAATTGGTGACGAGGAGAAACATCTTTAATCAATAATGACTCTTTCCCTGTATAGCTGAACTTAACACAAAAATCCATTTTTACAGAGCAAAGGAGATTATCTCCTGAGTCTCTAAGGATGTTTGAGGAAGTTCTCCTGCCCAATAATTCCAAGTGTCTACAGGGTTGTGATCCCAATCCCACATGCTTTTACCTCTTAAAACACAAATAGTTTTTTCCTTTTTTGGGCACGTGTCTGCAGGCAATCCCACCAAACAAGTGGAAAATGGATTTTCTGGGATTGCAGTGGCTAAGCATATGGTGTCTGATGCATTAGCGAAAGTCACCCAAACATTTGGTTTCGATTGATTAACAATAAAGGTTGCCCTACTAAAGGAAAACAAAATAAAAAGACATAAGCATAACATTTGATTCAGCTCCATTTGAGGCTTATCCTCAACCATTTAGTGGCAATGACTCACTGGTTTTTGAACGGTTTTCTCCCTGAGGCTCTCTTTCTTGGACCACTACTTGAGGCCTTTAGGAGGCCTCCCCCTTGGCCTTTTCCCAGAGAAGATACTTTTTCCCCAGTTAAAACTGTTACTCTTTTGCTTCCTTTTGGCCTTTCTCTGGTCTTTTCACTGAATGTGTTTTTACATCACCCTGTGAGATAATAGCTGTGTTTTTCCTATCCTCCGGTGGTTCTTTCTTTGGTCTCCCCCTCTTTTTCTTCTGGTCCTCGGTCAGTGTAGATGAGATGGGATTCTCTGGCTCTTTGTTGTTCTTGTACGCATTCTCTATGGCTAGATGTAGTCTCTGTTCCACTCATGTCTGTGTGTTATTTCTCTGCTTGTGGGGTTGTCGTCATGTTTTTGCATGTGATACAGCTTTATGTTCTTCACTGGAATCCACTTAGGTCCTGTACCTGCTGAAACACAAGCATAAGCCTTGCCCCAAGTTATTAAAGGAAACAGACCTTCAATTTGTCCTGTTTCTGGGTTTTTGATTAAAACAAAAGGATTTTCTTTTAACTTTGCCTGTGTGCTATTAGAAAAATGCTGGAAAATTGACCAGTCTGGTTCTGCAAAAGAGCTGTTTAAAAAATTAAAAACACATGAAGCTTTATTTAATTGCATCTATGGTGTTGCCTGTGTTACTCCCCCTTTCTGTTTATCCAAAATATGTTTAAAAGTGTGATGTGTTCTTTCAATAATAGGTTGACTCATGGGAGAGTAGGGAATACCACAAGTGTGGCAAACACCCCTATCCAATAAAAAGGTAGCCAATTTTTGAGCTGTGTGTGTAGGACCATTGTCTGGTTTTATTTCTTGAGGTAAACCTAAGGAAGCAAATGCTTGTAAAAAATGTTGACAAGCATGATTGGCAGTTTCTCCTGTGTCTAAGGAGGCAAAACTGCACCTGAAAAGGTGTCTACTGATACGTGAATATTTTTAACTTTTCAAAAAAATTGATATTTGGTGATATCTGTCTGCCATAATTGCAGACTTTGCAATCCTCATGGGTTAATAGCTCCTGTGGACATGGGAGGTTGCAGAAGTTGACAATGAGGGCAAGCATTTATAATTGCTTTTGCTTGATCTTTAGAAATACAAAACATTGGCATAAGTGCTTGTGCATTTTGATGAAAAAAGGCATTACTCAATTTTGCTTGTTCAAAAATGTTGGGTAAGGTATTTGCAACAACCATTGTTAATTTGTCTGCACTTGCATTTCCTTCTGCCAAAAATCCTGAAAGCAAAAATGTGCCCTAATATGGGAAACAAAATATTTGTTAGTTCTCTGTTGTAAAATTTTGTAAAGACATGTGAGATAATGATACAGGTTATCATAACTAACATCCATTCAAACAGATACTTCTTCTACCTATATTAGCAACATAAGCAGAATCTGTAATCAAATTAAGATTCCTGAAAAAGCTGAAATGCTCTAACTACTGCTGCCATTCAACAATTTGAGGAGAACCTTCTACTGTCTGAATGTTTGATTCCCATGTTTTAGTTGTTTGCTTTTGCCATACTATTACTGATTTGTGTGTTTTCCCTGAACCATCAGTAAATACAGCAGCTAAAGACACTTCACTCAACATGGGTTTCTCTCTAAAGCTTAATTTGGCTTGCAACAACTTATGACTTGAAAAGTAGATAGAACAAACGCCTTAATAACCTAGCAATGCAATTCATAAGTCTTCTGAATGTTGTAAAGCCCAATTGAAATATTTCTTTCTCAAAGGAAGGTAAATCACGACAAAATCTTTGCCTGCAATAGTTAACAATCTTGCTCTTGCTCTGATTATGATCTCAGCTATCATTTCTAACTCTCTAAAAATTGGTATTGGAGACCTGTAAGGTAAAAAAAATCCACTCTATTGTTAACAAATGATTTTTTTCTGAGGCATCCTATTGAAATATGAGACCATACAACTGTGTTTTTTCTCCCAATACTGCAAGAAAAAAGGGTTGTGATACTACACAATGGTGTGCTTGTCTTTGTTGAAGAGCTTCAGTAACTTTTTCAAGGGCTTTTTGAACTTCAGGTATAAAAATTCTAGGAGATTTAAATTTACAGTCTCCTCTTAACAAATCAAAAAGTGGTGCAAGTTCATAATTAGTAATTCCTAAGACAGATCTAATGCAATTGATTTCTCCCAGAAGTTGCTGTAAATCTTGCAAAGTGTTAACATATGGCTGTGCTCACACAGCTGGAGAGAAATTTTAGAGATAACAAGTAAGTCTCCAAAAAAAAGAATGTAAAACAATAGCTATGTTTTGAGACAGTGTCCTTGAATTATGCAAACTACCAATTGGAGTCAGATAAATTACCATAAGACCAATCAGCTTTATGCAGTGATGTACAGTATAAAAACCGCATGTTTCAAAATAAAGATATTCATATTGCCGCAAAGTCGAGTCAGATGGGTTTCTGTCTCTCCCTCTAGCTCAACTGCGACATTAACACTGATCCGAAGTTTATTTGTTGTGGCCTAATTGACTGTTCTGTTTGGTATTTTCCATACCAAATGCTTCCATGGTAAGGTCTCTTATGTCTTTGATGTAGAAATTTCCAGTCCCGCATTTTGAACTTCTGTGATTACACAGTCATGAGCTTCTTCCATCTCATTTTGTGTTGGTACTGCAATAAGCAAATCATCCATATAATGCAAAATTTTTGCTTAAGGATGCTTCTGTCAAGCTGGAGACAAGACTTATGCCATAAACCCTTGGCAAATAGTGGGTGAATTTTTCATGCCTTGAGGGAGAACTGTCCAGTGATATCTTTGCAAAGCTCTTGTCTGTTGATGCTTGAAACTGAAAAGGCAAAATGAGGGACATCTTCTGGGTGAAGCGAAATGTTGAAAAAACAATCTTTTAATTGATGATAGCAAGAGGCCAATCTCTTGGGATCATTGAAAGAGAAGGAAGTCCAAGTTGTAGAGGTCCCATGTTTTCTATCACTTCATTAATTCTTCTAAGATCATACAGCAATCTCCAAGAGTCTTTCTTGTATATGACAAACACTGGTGAATTCCAGGGGCTGTTTGTTGGTTTGATGTGACCCTTCTGTAGTTGTTCATCTACCAATTTTTTAAGAGCACTCAGTTTCTTTTCTTCCAGGGGCCACAGGTCCACCCAAACAGGATTGCTGTTTTTCCACGACAGCTTCAGAGTGGCAAGTGCTGCTGAAGCCCCCATCTATTCTGGCTCCCCACTGGGATAGCAAGTCTCTTCCCCATACAATGATGGGTTTTTGCATGATGAAGGGAGGTATGGTTGCTTTTTTCCTTTCACACCCTGTAACAGTAATCATATGCTCACCCTGTAACAGTAATCATATGCTCAGTCTGTAAGCATACTGTGGCTCCCCCAATCCCTGTGAGGAAGTCCAAAGGTGTTATTAACTTCTAACCTCTAGGCCAAAATACATGAGATATGACTGTGACATCTGCGCCAGTGTCCAGCAAACCTGTAATTCTGATGGTTTGGTTATTATGTGTCAGGTGGCTGGTAATTTGTGGTCGATCACGACCAATGTGCTTTATCTAAAAGACATCTATCTCCACATCAGAGCTTTCAGGTGGTGACTGCTGGCATTCTGTCAACCAAACCTGCTCAGCTAGGTTAGCTGATAAAGCAATAGCTGTTGCTATTGGGTTCTGCTTTGGAACTACAGCTGGTGGTTGATATGGTCGAGCTAAGACTGTAATTTCTTCATCACAGTTAGCTGAAACAATAGTTGGATAAACAACAAGTCCCAGAAAGCAATTTCTATCTTTGCCCAAATTTTAAAAATCCTGTCTTTTCTGTGATGTTCCAGTAATTCCTGGGGGAACTGCAACATGAATTTCATATATAAAAACCATTAATTTGGAAGTTGCCAGTTCGCACTGTGCCCCAGTGGCAATAACTCGGGGTCATTTGGGAAATAACTGATGATTTCATTAATGGTATCTGACTGAAGTCTCCAATTTGATTTTCCCTTAAAAAGTTTTCAGGTTGTTGGGCTGCCACTACTTGTGTCTCCAAGTGGTGGTGTTGTGCATTCAGTTTTGACTTTCCAACAAAAGCTTCCCAGAAATATCAAATTTTGAGGGACATTGACTTGCACAGTGCCTCCCTTTCGTGCACCTAGGGCAAAGAGTAGGTGGTTTAGTGCTCTCTGCATGCTCTGGGCAGTTTTTTATTACATGCCCAGGCTTTCGGCATTGGAAGCATAACTTTTTAGTGGTCTCTGCTTGCATTACTGCCTTAAACATATTCTGTTGAGGTGGCAGGTTAAGAGCAGAGAGAACTTTTATAAGTCTCTTGTCCATTGCCTCAGCTTATTTTTTAAGTTTTTCATCCATTGATTCAGCCTGGACTGCAGGGGCTTTTTTGTGTCTCTCTCCTAAAGTGTTTGTTTGTATGGTAGCTATATGCTGTGGGCTACCCATTCTACTACAAGCTTCAATCATCTGAGGCAAGTCTGGCTGTATATCAGGCAAAGTATGAATACTTTTTTTACATTCCTCATTAGCATTTGCAAAGGCAAGATTTCTAAGTACGTGGGGGCCTGCAAGCTCATCATCGCATTGCCTTTCAATTGCCTGAGTTAAACAATCTGTAAAGCTGGTGAATGGCTCAGAAAATCCTTGCCTTATTTGTGTGTAAACCCCTTCAGGGCTGCGTGCCAGCTGCACTTGCAAGATAGCTTTCCAGGCAGCATCTTTAATATCAGACAGCACCCCTCATGGTAAATCAGCAGCTTGATCCTGTTATAAGTAATTATGTGATCCAGCCAAATCAATAATTTAAAGAGGTGAATTAATAATAAGAAAAATAAATTTTATTTCATGACCGAGATTCAGAAGCGACAGCCATGATCAAAAAGGACAGTGTCGAACCCGGGGTCGGCACTGGATGAACTCTGATCTGAGCTTTACCACCTCGAATCCCCTCTGTTCACGAAGGCGGTCTCGTCCGAGTAGTTTTTATACAGTTTTTTCCACCTGGGGCCGAAGTTCTTTCACGCTTTTCAGACTCCGAATATTCATGTACTTCTCTTCCTCTGCATTGAGCTGGACAAAGAACTTCGGGGAAGCGGTGAGCCCAGTTGATTGGTTTACTGGAATCCCACAATTGGTTACATGTTCTTGATGGCCTTGCCTATCTTGATCAAAGATAGGTGATGGGTGTTAATGTCTCTTGATGGCTCATGCTATCTCATCTGCAGATATTAATCTCATATTCACCGTCAGGGCATTTTTAGATATCAGGGGAGAGAATCCATCTCTGCCCCGACCCAGTTCTTTTAACTTGCTATCAAGCATTCCTCTCGGCTTGCCAGCTGTGGTTTCGCAATTTTGTGTGGTAATTCCCCTGCCTGGATTTGTGAGCTTTTAAACTGCAATCCTTTCCCTTGAAAATATAACTGATTCTACACATAACATTTATTTTATATATATATCTTAATACGAGCATGAATTATTCCAAAACATCTATAACAATCTTCAGCTCTGTTGTGAGGAGGGTCTCTAGCCAGATGGGCAATAGTGAGATTAGTATTTGCACCTCCTGCATAGTTTTCTATTAGCTTATTAGTCTTCTCCACTTTAAATCCCACAAACATATTGTGAGTCTGTTAGAATCATGGACAAGACACATAGGGTGTTAGGTCATAGTTACCATAAATGCCTTTCAACACCTGTTTGAAATATGGCGAGCCTAAGTCACTCTCTTTACTAGCTTTTTGCAAGCCTTTAATCTAAGCATGGGTCATCAGCTCCCAACTTGGATTTATCGGCTCCTGTGGGGAGGCTTTTTTGGCTGTTGTTTCCCCCACAACCTGCTGGGAACCTACCTCCAGGGCCCTTGAAGGAAATTCCGTGAGTTCTTTGCCNCACCTTGGATTTATCAGCTCCCACCTTGTCTGCCATATCTCACTGGCATAGCTAAGAATTAGTCATGGGCCAAGTAAAAATTCCCCTTCTTTATTGCTTATCAGCGAATCCCAGCCCAATCAGTCAGTTTTATGTTGTTTTTTGAAAAATCCTTTGAACTGGAATGGATCAGGGACTCTCTAGGGTCCAGAAGGAACAAGTTGGGTTTTAAATTTGCGTCTGTGGGGCTGGAATCAAATAAGTCAATTTCTTCTTCATAAGTACAATCATTTTTTGACTCTTACACCCCTATAGTTTGTTTAAAAGTTTCAAGCTCCTTCTTATCTTTCCCTTTCTCTTAGTATCAGAATTGGCTAAAGATGACCTGCAGGCGCAGATACAGTTGCTGCCTGGGCAACAGGAGCAGCAGCAGGAGGCAGGAGTGGCTGAACAGGCAGAGCCACAGCAGGCACAGCTGCAGCTAGCAGCAGCAAGCTCTGCGGAGCTGAGGGAGTTACCAAAGGTGTAGCTGGACTAGCCTACTTGCTAAAAATCTTGATAAGCACACGACACACTGTAAGCAACTTAGCAGCAGCAAAATCCTGATGAGTAGCTGTATCATATAGTTTAACTCCAACAGCATAAAAAAGACGTATGTCAAAAAGACATTGTAAAAGCAAATTCCAAATCTGCATTTTCAAAACTTTTCTGTACCCAGCTTAAAAGATCTTTAAGTTCTTGCTTGGGTATGGCACAAGAATTAGATATTATCAGAGTTTTAAAATGGATATAAATGTGTCTCTGTTCTTTGGACCTTTCTTGTTCTGTTCCCCAGAACTCACCTGACGTCTCTTTGCAGGTGTTCCAAGTTGGGCTCAGGCCAGCTTGATCCAGCAAGCACAGTGATTTGTTTCCTCTCAGCAACTGGTTGCAGCTTGACTCATCCTCATTTCAGGGTTCTCACCATCATTTCAGGGTTTCTTTACACCCTCATTTCGGGGCTTCCTTTCAGCAGCCTTTTATTCATCCTCCAGGGCAGTCCAAAGCTGAGATAAAAGTCTTGTTCTTCCTCATACGGTGGGCACCAATTGTTCAGGATACACAAAGACGGTGTCAACTAAAGAGGCATTTTAAAAATGCTTTATTGCAAAATCAGTCTCATGGAAGGGTGGGACTATAAGGTTGTTACAGCTATAGCCATTACATTAGAAGCCTGGCATCAGAAGCCATTGTAATTCCAGTTACAATGTCTTTCATAGATTTCTGATCTAATCAGCTACTTCCACAAAGCTCCATAGCATCTTCATAACCAATTGCTAGTTACTATGTTTTACGTGATTTACCGCAGTGCATTGTTTTCTATCCAATCATATAACTCTACAAAAACTTATTATTGTATCTTTTACTTTTTACCAACTCTATAACAAGTTCTATTACTAAACTTTGTTTTCTACTATCTTGTGTATCATATTTGTTCACTTCTATGAGGCCTATATCTACTTGCTTAAAACATATTTCTGCTTAAACTACAAATCTTTATTCTAATTTCATTTCTGTTTCACTATTCTATTCTAAAGCTTCAGGACTTCTCCAAGGCCTTAGGTCAAACACTGTATCCATCTCTATCTCTGAGCTTGTATGTTCAAGGCCTTGGGAGCTCTCTGTGCTTGCATATCCCACAATCCATTTGTACAAAACAAGGTTTGTTTTACTAAACTGTGATGGAAGAGGTATGTAGTGCTGTCACTTTATGTCTTCATTCTTCCAACAAACTAGTGCAGCTGCACCTGAAATTTCAGTTTTGTTGTTAAAATGCTGAATGTTTTATTTGTGAAACAGTCTAGAAGCAGTAGCTAAGGAATACAGTTGTGTGGGATACTGATAGGAACAGAATGAAGAGAAGGTACATGGAATTAGTTGTTTGTTTCTTAAGCTTTTTATTTTCCTCTCTATTCCATTTACCTATCTTACGATATAAGTGGAGAACACCTGAGTAATGGTAAGTACCTTCTAGTCCACCTATCATTAAACTCCCATGGTGTATTTGGATATGGGCAACACAAAACCAGTATTTCTAGCGTGTATTTTCCAGGCCTATAGCCTTACCAATTTATTGGTAATTATTTTATTTTTGTATTTTTGAAGCTTTTTACAAGTGAAAAATTGCTTTGGCATAAAAGATGAAATTTATTGATGATTGTTAATTTGCATAAAGATGTAAGAATTGCTGTTGTCCTGATTAAAAGAAAATAACTATTTCTGAATCTTGTATAACAAAATCATTCTGATGTTTAAATTATTTGTAGCATCTTCATAAACCTATTCAAAAACTACTCTCGAGCTTGAGGCATTACCACAGCTGATCCCATGTTTGCACTAACAAAAAGAAGGGCTTTGCTGGAAGGCTGACAATCTCAGCTGTGTGTAGGATGCCTGTGAGGGAGTCAGGTGAGTGTGTATTTCTTGGAAGCCAGATGGGTGGCTGTGAAGGAAATGGTGCCCCAGGGTGCTTCAAGTCCCTCTGATGCCTGCTATTTAAACTTGAAGTGTCCAAATCCAGCCTGGTACTGAGTGCACCTATTTTTACACCCCAAATTCCCACCCTACAATTTCACTCTCGGTGTTTCTTGAAGAATTTGGAAATCGCTGCTGCAAGACATCTGAGATGTTTAGACATATAAACTTTAGATCTATATTGAGTTCAAGCACTAAGGCTGAAGCCTAAATAATACACTTGAACATTACGTATTATTTATTTGACACAGGTTTTTCATCAGGCAAGTCTGTCTTGTCTGAAAATAAACATACAGAAATCATGGCAGAAAATCATGTGACACTGATCACATGAGAAAATAATCACAGAGCTTTTATTACTGCAGTACTCTAGATCTCCACTGTGTTTTATTTGCAACAGAGCTAGTATTTGCTAAAGTAACTGAAGCATTTGGAAAGTAATCTCACTCATCACTTAAAATTAGCTACTGGACTTGGGTTTCCCTAATTCTAGCATTGATAAATGGCTACCTGTATTGTAGAGACCAAATGACACTTTGACATTTTTTTAACCACTAAGGAGCACAACGAACTTCAAAGCTCTGATTTGTGTAAGCAGACTAGAGCATAATTATTTTCCAGTCTTGGAACTGTGAAATGCAGTCAATGACTGAGCAACACATATGTGTTAGTTTGAAAGAGAGGTGTCTGCTGGGAAAGACAGGAGCCTCCCTTGAAATGGAGTATGTAAACGCCCTCCCTCTGAATTACTGTAATTTTGAAATTAAGGGGCTCTCAGCTACGAGGATAGGAATAACAGTTCTTTACTAGTATGTATAGCATACATACTAGTATGTATGCTATACATACTATAGCATGCAAACAAATAACAAAAAATATAGCAAGGCAAACAAATAACAAAACAGAACCAGGAACCCCATGACAGCCTTCTAGGCCCAGATGGGAAGGAATGGGCCTAGAAGCTTCACTAAACCCTGTGGCAGTTGATTCTCAGTGCCGCTACAGGACTCTGAGGAGCACCAAGCTGGAAAACAGTAGGAATGAACAAAAAAAATTCTGGGCTGGTGGGCGGGTTGTATCAGAAGCTCCGTGGCGGTAGCTGGAACTGCAGGACGTCCCAGCAGGACAGAAGGGTGCAGTTACAGCGTGGAGAAAACCCAGAGCAGCACTGAAGAAAAGAGTGGGGGCACAGCAGCGGCGGCCTGGTTCTGAACAGGGCAGGGAGAGGCGAAGTCCAGGATCCCTGGGACACACAAGCAGATGGTGATAGGTCCCTGAGGGCTGAACTCTAGTAGTGCCAGTGAATTCTCCCCGCAGTAAGCAACAGCCTGACCGTCCTCCTCTGATGCCAAAGAGCAAGAGGGAGCAGCTGGTCCAGCCCCCAACTTTTACCTGACTCTATTCTCGAGGTGGCTCTGTCTGTCCAAGAGAAACTCCCCGAGAAAAAGGTGTAGCCAGATGCCACACTCTTCTCCTGACTTCAGCTACTTTTTCTGTCTTTCTTAAATACCCATAAGTACTCATAAGTATCCAGTAATTAGTTTCCTAGCAACTTATGGGGAAATTTTATAGGTAAAAGAAAAAATAAAGAAACCCAACCCCCAACAACATAAAACTACCATGGCACCAAGTATCCATAATAAAGCTGGTCCACAGCCTTAAATGTCTTTTTTCTGGAACTCTAGTTTAAATTTTAACTAAATTTCACTTGGGAGGGTTGATGATCTTCTTCCTGTAGTGAAATCTGCAGGTGAATTCTCTATCCAGAATACAATAAACAGGAGGTCAGTTTCAAAATATCTAGAATACAAAATTGTAATTCTATGTCACAGAACTCTATCAAATCTATAAAATCTGGAAGGGTAAGGTCTAACTCTTTTTTTTTCTTGTCATGAAAGTAAACAGGGCTGGAGAATTACTTCCCAAGATTCTAAGTGTCCAATAAGTCATGTCAAATTCCAAATAAATACTCTGAAGAGTTAGGTTGGAGTTATTCATTAACCATAACGCTGCAGTGAAACATGCACAGGAGAGATACACCATGAGCTTTAATGAAAAAGCACATAAAGCACAGCACTCTCTAGTTTGGTGTTTTAAAACTGTATTCTTTCTTTCAAATGCCTCTGCTAGTGACTGAAGAGAGGTGAGCTACCACAACTTCACATATTGTGGTATGGTATAGATGCAGTAGGTAATTCAGGCTGGTAATTAATCAGTTATGTTTAATAAGTTGGTATTGGAAATTAATACATGTATTTCTTTAAGCAACATTAAAAACCTAACCTTGCAAGCACCAGGCAGACCCGAGGAAATTCCAACAGCTGCAGCTGGCTGACCGCAGAAAGCATCCCATTAGCAAAATAAAAGACTGAAACTCTTGGGTGGATGGGTCCACTCCTCTCCTGATGTCCAGATACACCCACATGAAGTCCCAGATGAATATCTCTGGAGGGGGTAACACTGGACACTTGGAAACCGTTAACGCCAGCTCCAGTGGCAAGATGAGATAAGGAGGGGACATTAATGCCCATCACCGGCTCCAGGATAAGATACCAATCAAATTTCCTCATCTCAATCGGGAGCCTGGAAAACCTAACTCCAAACTCCTCCATATTCATCACGGACCAGAGGGAGAGCATTCACAATTTCATCACAGTCCAGGAGACACCGCCTAGGACAATCTCTGCTGCTCCAGACTTCTTTGTCTGGCACTGGACTCTGAAAGGATGGACTTTTGCATTTGAACCACCAACTAAGAAAGAACAGACTTTCTGCCTGCGGCAAAATAAACTGTACTTAACCAGGTAGTTCGAACACCAGGGCAGCGAATCGGTAGAACCCAGAGTGAGAGGGGCTTGGGTCTGCATTCGCCCACATCGACTCGGTGCTTCGCTTTTTCGATCCTGGCTATCACGGCCAAAATTCTCGGTCACGAAAATAAAAATTATTTTTTCTCTTTATTAAAATTGGCTTGATTGATTTTTAATCTGGCTTGATCATGACCGTTTTTATAACATGGTACAAGCTACACAGCTTCTAGCACGTTCTGGACAAGATTTTAAAATACAGCTTCCATCTGATGTGTTACCTTTGACAGTGCAACCTTCCTCATTTTGTTTTAATTAAATTAATACATTGTAAGATGAATGGACTTTATCTTTGGGATAAATGGATATCTTTGGGATGACAGTTGGAGCCCCAACTGCCTTCCTTATAATTGTTCTAAATATCGAGGCAGATGGAATCAAATGCATATTAAGCTCACTAATGGTACCAGGGTAAAGTGATCCTACCATACCTATTGCACGGATTTTGAAGGCTGTAAAGCAGTAGGGAGGGACAAGTTTTCTGACCACCTGTTTTTAAGCTGCCCCCAAGAAGATTTTACAGGTAAAATGCATGTTGTCCATGATTATCAGTGGAAGCAGCAACATCAAAACAGAACTTGAAACCTTTTTAGTGAGTTCTGGTCCAAATCCAACCAAACAGCTTGGGGATGTAACTGTAAATGGAAACCCCATTTAGGAGCTTGGAAATGCAAATATTGTGGCTCTTATGGTGGGGCAACTATTGTTGGAGTACCTTTAGGCCCAGGAATATTTTGACCCACCAATTGTTGGTGGGCGGTGGGAAGGCCCCTTAGCCAATGGAATGTGGGCCTTGAAAGGACGTTATTGGATTTGTGGCCAACATGGTTATCGCAAGTTACCTCCACACTGGTCAGGGATATTGTTGTGGTCTGGCTTCCGCAACCCCTGGATGGTGTCAGTTAGGAGTCATGGCAAAATAGAAGGATGGGCACGATTGGGTTACCTGAAATAGAAGAACTTTAATAAGAAGAAAATAACAAAGAGGAAAGCTGAACACAGTATAGGGTTAACAGCAAAAGGCAAGGTATGGTGAGGTACAATATCTATATGGAGGATTTGAGGGTGGATCTGAGGGCAGGGAACCATTTATAAACCAAGATTAGGCATATGTAAAACATTGCAGCAAATAATAACTGAAAAACACGGTTCACTTTCCTGTTAAAATGTAAAAGTTTAATAAAGGACAATAGGAGACAGAGACAGTAAAGCAAAGATTACAGCTGGGAGCATCTTGGCACTCAGGCAAGGGCACACTTGCTAGTTTGGAAAACACCATTTCTATACCAGTTCCATTACATCAGCCTGTTGCATATTCATAGAGCCTTATGCATATCCATAAACTAGTTTACATATCCCATAAACTGTTTAGCATGGCTCCTCCTTGGGTCCGCATTTTTAGAGCATGTGTGCTTCTAGGTTGTGGTTTTAGTCCATTTTATCATCATCTCCAGGTCTTGGGTCTCCACATTGTCTTCAGATGGTGAGTGCTGATAGTTGGCACATCAGTAGCAGGGTCCTCATCATATGTTCCTTGGATATTATCCCAACAAAACAGGCATTTTAACACAAACATATCAGCTACCACTACTACTATGTCCAAGTTTTTGTTAATAGCAGAAATAAAAGCAAAGTTATTTTAACATTGTACATATAGAATTCATTTTAATATTTGCCAAAAGCCAATACTATAAGATGTATCTATAACAATAACCAATCAGGGGAGAGAGCTGGTGAACATTCTAGAGACTTAACCTTGTATAGAAAAACTTAATCTACATAACTATTCCCATCATTCCTTTCTTCTCATGCTAACTTAACTAGATGTTTCCTGTCAGCTTCTTGCCTCCCAGGGCTTAAGGTTCATGCCTGCTGGATGGTCAGCCATGGCCAACTCGCAATCAGTCCCTGGCTGCCTGACTCCCACAGGATACGTTATATATCCTATATTAGACTGTTGGGGTATTTTTGCTACCAGAAGTTCAGGGAAATCAGGAATCAAAGCATATGATGACTTAACTAAAGAAAAGCAGTCAATTGACACATCTCTAGCTGGACGGAGTGCCCAAAAGCAGGGAAAAGAATGGCCACCGGAACAGATCATACATCACTACAGACCCGCCACTTGGAATCCTAATGAGTTAATATCAGATGCCAGAGAACCCATTTATAATTGGAATTAGATAATTAGGTTGCAAGCTGTCTTTTAAATAATAACCAACCAGATAGCTATAGCTCTTGATCTTCTTGCTGACCACTCCACTCAGATGAGGAACACGATATTTAAACATGAGATGATGTTAAATTATCTATTAGCAGAAGGGGAAGTTTGTGGAAAGACAAATGACTCAAGCTACTCTTTTCAAATGGATGACAATAGAAATGTGGTAAAACAGATAGCAAAGAAAAAAGGACAATTAACTCATGTACCAGCCCAAACATGGAGAGGATGGTAATGGGACATGTTTTCATGGTTACCTGGTAGACTATGGGTTAAACAAATGCTATTTTTCCTTTTATGTGCTATAGAAACTCTACTCTTTTTACCATGCATGATACCCTGCTTAGTGCAGCTCATTCAGCATGTAATCAAGGGGATGCAGGTCGTAGCCACATCTACTCATCCAGAAATGGCCAAAGGACAGAAGATGATGTCATCATGAATAATTACAAACCCAAAGCAGACCCAGGAAGAAAATATTAAATCAATGATTGTCACAGTTTCAGAGACAGACAAGCAACATGACACTCCGTGTTCATGCAGCAACAGCCAGTGTTTATTGAAGGGCAGCTCCTTTTATAGGGGCTTCAAACTTCCTGCTCACACAGAGTTGATTGGACAAAGGTTTCAACTCCACTCAGCTCACTGGCCAATGATATGGGCGCATCCCCGGCTCAAAGGAATTGTTTGGGGTCCCCTTATTTGAGCTTGAATTCAGCCAATGACTTTCATACTTGGGGACTTGTTTACTTCAATGAGCTACCAAGCAAGCTGGTTGAATAAGTGTCTGTCAAGACTGAATTGTTTGTGCAGCTATAGACCAGCTATAGCTGTCACAGTTCCTCCTTTCTCTTTTATTAAAATGCAAAGTGTTCTCTGTCGTCCTTCTACAAGGGCCCTTTGCAGATAGAATGACAGGATAGCAAGATGACACATATAATTCTACCAAATTCAACCAGCCTAGCCTCTCTCTGGCCTCTCCTAGCCAGTGGTGCATTCTACATATCATTGAAGATAGTACATTAATTCCCAGGAGCTATCAGGCAGGATGACCAACAATACAAGCTTTCCAATTAGCGTGCCACAGGCTTATTACTTAGAAGTTACAAATTTATAACTTAACTCTATGAAGGAAACATTTTAACTTTCAGAACTGTGGGAAAATTCAAATAACAGGGAAAACAACTTGTCCAGTTTCAGGCTTTTGTCTTATACTCTTAAATAGATAAAATCCTCAATTCATTATCCTTAAATATATAGATATGATTTGCGTGTCCCTAAATAGATGAAGTCCTTAAATAGACTTTCCATCTTGAAAGTCCCATATCAGTCTCATAAGTTGTTTAGCTCACTGCTCCACCATGTCTGCTGGCGCTTCATCAGGATGATGATGTCTCTGATCCCGAGCAGGACGTAGAGCAGGGTGGATACATCTAGCTGGTATACACCATGTCCCGGTGTCCCTGGAGACACACACATACCCACATCTCCATGTAATGAAGTCCCATGGACCTTTCCACTTGTTTGTAATAATGTTTTTTATCATTACTTTAGATTTGGATCACTGGGCATCACCAGACAATTGCAGTTACAGGAAATTATTTAAGATTACTGGGTTTTGAGATTGCTCCAGCACTGTTAAATGATTTAATGTGTAAACAGTCTTAGCCACTTTGCTCTGAGGGGTTTTGCCACACATTCCACCTTTTTGTTTTTCTAACATGCGTTTTAAAGTGCCATGTGCTCTTTCTATGATGGTCTGTCCATTTCCTTGTCAGGGAATACCAGTTCAGTGGGCCACATCCCAGAGCTGTAAAAATTGTCTAGTTTTTTGTGATGTGTATGCAGGTCCATTATCTGCTTTTATGTTGTGAGGGATACCCTAAGCAGCAAAGGCTAATCACCAATGTGCAATGGCATCCCAACCTTTCTCCCCTGAATATACTGATGCCCATATGGCAGAAGAGAAAGTATCAGTTGATATGTGCACATATTTTAATTTTCCAAATTCTTGAATATGCATGACATCAGTTTGCCAGATCTGTAGTGCTTTTAATCCATGGGGATTAAGCCCCATCTGTAATGGGGCAGTCTGGCCCTGGCAATCAGCACATGTGTTTACTATGTTGCAAGCCTCTGGAAAGCAGAAATTGTCCCTGCAGGGCTCGAATGCCTTGGCGAAAGAAGGTGTGTGATGCCTTTGCCTGAGCCAGCGTATCTGGCTGTGGTGCTGTCCACTCAGGGCCAGCCAGGTGATCTGCTCATGCATTGCCCTCTGTAATAAAACCTGGAAGATCTGTATGACTTTCTAATATGAAGGATGTAATAGAGGCAAGTTCTGGCCTCAATGGTGTGCCACAAGGTTTTTAGCAAGCCAAATAATTGTGCACTGTTAACTTCCTTCAATAGAGCTTGGTCCAATTTTCGTGTTATATCCGCAACATATGCTGAGTCAGTAAATATATTCAAAGAAGTGTGGGGAAAGAGCTGAAAAGCCATAGCCACAGCATGTAGCTCTACTAACTGAGGTGACTCATTCTCATATCCTTCCAATATTTGCCAATCATCTCCTTCCTTCCATGCCACAATGGCCTTTCCCATTTTCCCAGACCCATCAGTATATACAGTAATTCCTTTTAAGGATGTTTGACTGTTCAGGGGTTTTAGGGATAGCTCAGTGGTCTTACTCATTTGCTGCAGTGTATGACTTGGTAAATGGTAGCCAATTTGCCCCTTGAAATTTTGTAAAGCACTTTGTAAACATATGCTGTTGGCATAGCACCATTCAAATTCTTGTGTTACTGGTAGAAAGATTTTAGATGGATCTTTTGCGTTCAATTGCCAACATCTTTGATAGCATTTAATAATTAACTGGGCAATAATTCATAGATGGTAGGGGCTGTCTTTTTTGGTTGATGGGTCAAGAACACCCACTCTAAACATGCAAAAGGTCAGACCACTAAGTATCCCATTGTCCGATGATAGCAATATGGAAATTAGCATTGAAAATAAACACATTAATATACACTTCCAGGCACACCCGGTGGACCTGTCTGTTTGTGAGAGCCTGCTCTACTATTTCAAGAGCAGCTTTTGCCTCTGGGGTCAGTTTCCTGGGGGATGTTAAATCAGGATCACACTTTAGAGTTGAACAAGGGTGCTAATTGCGGAGTGGTCAATCCCAGACAGGGGATGACTGAGCCAGTTTATGATACCCAAGAGTTTTTGAGCATCATTTAAATTTTTAACCTTTGCTGAAAATTGAATTGTTTGGGGCTATATGGTCTGATCCATAATTTTGAGTCCAAAGTACTTCCAAGGTGGTTGCTGCTGTACCTTTTCTGGTGCCACTTGCAGCCCAAATGTTTTTAATGCTTGCATCAGGCTTGGCCAAATTAGTGAAAGATCTTCTTTAGCTGGAGTCACTATTAAAATATCATTCATATAATGGTAACAGTATGCCCCTGGGAATTGTTCCCTTACTGATGAGAGAGCCTGTACAACATACCATTGGCAAATTGTGGGGCTGTTTTTCATACCTTGAGGAAGAACTTTCCAATGATAACACTGAGCGTTATTAATGGAAGGCACTGTGAAGGCAAACTTTGGGGTATCATTTGGATGCAGTGGAATAGTAAAGAAGAAATCTTTTAGATACACAATTAGGATATCCCAATTAGCAGGAATCATTGTGAGAGATGGCATACCAGGCTGTAAGACTCCTATGCTCTTCATGACTGTATTGATCTTTCTTAAATCATGGAACAACTTCCATTTCCCAGATTTCTTCTTTATAACAAACATGGGGATTTTCCAAGGGCTTATGGATGGATCTATGTGCCCTTGAACCAGTTGTTCCTGCACCAAAGACTTAAAAGCTTCTGTTTCTTGAGGGACCACTGTGGCACAGACACAGGCTGAGTGGTAAGCCATTTTAAGGCTAGTGTGGGATGTTTCACGTCCTTTAGAACAGTGGCTCCCTTTAAAAATCGATCCCCACCTGAACTCCTGAAGCAGATAAATCATCCCTTCCCCAGAGTTAAATTGGTGCTGCCATAATGTAAGGTTTAATGGTAGCGGTTTGACCCTCAGGATTTTTTACTAAGACAGGTTTGCTGCTCAAACAGCTCTGTGTGATCCCTCTGGGGCCAGCAACAGTGGATTCCACAGGCTCAGTGGGTCATGATGAAGGCCAATTGCGGGTAGAGATGATGTTGACATCTGCCCGCATGTCAATCAACCCACGGACTTTTATAGGTGAGAGCCTTGCCCATGGCATTGTGATGATATACTCCATGTTGGGCCTCTGCTCTCCCATGACCTGAGTCCAAAATACCTGGGGTTCTCCCGTTGATCCAAAGCCCTGGTCTCCTCACACCTTGAGGTCTGTTTTAGGGACAGAAGACTTAAATGGGGCAAGCTGGGCTATTCTGGTTTTCTCAGGGATAGTCATGGGTGGAGTGGGGGTGGAAACCATAGCATATATTTGTCTGGTGAAGTCTGAGTCAATAATACCAGGGTGCACATAGATACCTAGCATCATAACACTAGACCTTCCAATCAAAAGTGCACTCAATCCTTTCCCGATAGGCCCCCAAGCCTTGAGAGGGATCTTATGCACCTTTGAGTTGCTTATGGTTACTGTCATAGAGGTGGACACATCCATTCCAGCTGCTCCTCGAGTCCTTCCTGTGAGCTGGTCACATAAGCCTGCACAGGAAGGTGAGGAGATGCTTTTGTCTTTGCACATCCCCTCTTTGCACTGGGTCTTTCGTTTCCCTGGTCCTTGAGAGAATGTCCGTTAGCATGAAATTTCAATCTGCATTGTTTATCCTGCAGAAAACATGATCGGGTTTTCCACACCTGTTGCAATTTATGTTATATTCTTGTGTCTGTTAATTGTCCCTGTTAAGTGGGTTTACAGGAACAATTTGCCTTCAAATAGCCTTGTTGTCCACATTTGTAACACTGAGGTGACACTTACAGCAGCTGCTATTAAATCACCTAGTAAGGTCATATTGTGGGAATGAAAACCCACTTTAGTACAGCCATTTATTAATTCATTTAGTGATGGATTTTCATTGGGTAGCAGTTCTATGACTTTTCAACAGTCCTTATTGGCATTATCTTTTGCCATTTGTAAGATAGGTGACTCCTGGCCTCAACATTAACAATTTGCTTCTCTATCGCATCTTGCAATCTTTCAATAAACTGTAGATATGGTTCATTAACTCCCTGCCTAACCTTTGAATATGTTTGGGTCAGATTTGCCATATTTGCTAGCTTAAATAAAGCTTACATACCCAATTCCTTGACCTGTGCCAGCACCAGTGGGTGCAACCTCGCCTGGAGTCATGGATCACCCACCGGTGACACCCTCAGAAGCTGAGAGACTGAGACCCCTGCCTCGTAACATGGGTCTTCTCTTGGAAGATTTAGATGTTTTAGTTGCTGTTTTTCCGCGCTGCTTTTTCTTGCCAATTCAAACACCATATATTGGACTGTTGTAAACATTAATTTGGTGAGCTGCTTTATATCAAATGGAGTTACCTCCTCTGTTGTTTAGAAACTCACCATATTAGCAACAGCATGCGAACCTAAACTGTGCTTGGCAGTTTGAAAAGAACTAGCCACTGGAAATGGGTGTATTTGTCTGGAGCAGTTCTGTTGCCTCTTATTACAGGAAAAATTGCTAGTGTCCTGTCCTCTAGCTCCCAGGCCCTGGTCATGGGTACATCAATTAGTTCTGCCCCTTTCAAGTCCCTATCCACGACAGTGGCTTGTTTTACCTTCTTCCAAACGGTCATAGGATTGAACAGGGCTGTCGGCAACAAGGCGATGGCAGCGCTATCACAGTGTCCCACAGAGGGACAGTGTTCTGGGTCTCTTTGCTGGCCTCCCTTGCATTCCTTGCTGGTGTACATTTAAGAGACAGCTCCAGCTCTGGCAATGGAAGTGCACTTGCAGTAGCAGCAATTCGAGGGTTCCAGGCTCTCCGCTGCTTCTGGGCATGACGTTTGGTCAGGACTCAGGAAGTCCTGATGATGCAGTTCCTGAGCCCGGCCATGAACTGCATTGACAGCTAGGCATGCCCACAGGAGGTGGGACAAGAGGCATGGTCTCAGGGCAAACACGTCTGGGACGAAGCAGTCCTGCTTGCACTTGTGGTCTGCGCAGGTGCTGTTGGAACTGTAGGATGCTTTGTTGCCATGGGAACCATGTAGCCAGCACAGCCAAGCTCTACCTCAGAATGCCTGTGACAGCCACAGAGCACAGCTCAGAGGCAGGCAGGGCTTGGTGGCACCTGGGCACCTGGCAACAGCCAGTGACAGGCACCTTTTTGCAGTGGTTTACAGCAGGGCACAGAGTGACAGATAGGGCTTGATTGTAGCCAGGCATTCTGCAGCAGCTAGGAGTCTCACAGTGGCGGGGCATAGCTTGGCAGCAGGCATGGGTGGCTCCATAGTGGCCAGGAATGGCTCCATAGCCAGCCGCCCCCCCTCAGGGGCAGGGCATCTTGCAGCAGTGGCGGCTGGATGCCTTGCAGTGGCTACAGCAGCAAAGTGCCTCCCTGCCACTACTAAGCGCTGCTTCTGGGTCCCAGCCAGGGCAGCAGGGCACAGCGGAGTGGCAGACTTGGCCGTTCAATGAGGCTCTGCAGCACAGCATGTCTCTGCCCTCTGGATCGGCAGCAGTGCATTCCATTGGCAACACACACTGGTCTTGGGCAGTCATGGAGGTTTCTGCCAGCATGGGAGAACAAGGGGTGACAGAGCGTGAAGCAGCAAAGGGGCCAGTCGTTTCAGGGGTCTCAGCAGCTATGGCAGGGCATGGAGGGGCTGCAGGGTACTCATTTACCATAGCATGGCCACTTGGGGTGTCTTGACTGTTGGTTTCAGGGATGGTGCGCTCTGCTGTCAACACGTTCCTGCTTGGGGTGGTGACATGGTCCTGGGTGACGAGGGGGTGTTCCACTGGGTAAACACCCCTGCTGGGGGCGGCAACACGGTTCTGGAGGATGGTAGGGCGCTCCTTGGGCAGGTCACCCCCACCTTTGGAGGCTCCATGGCTCCGCCTGGTGGTTCCTGGCGTGCTGGGCCTTCTCTGCTCATCCTCTTCTCCCGCTCACCTGGCATGGCATCTGTCTCCCCTCTGCCTCCCCTGTCACCCTGCTTTCGCTGCTCACCTCGGCAGGTGGCTCCAGTGGCAATCCCTCTACTGTCCTGACCACCCACTCACTCTGTAACTGTTTTATCATGTCCATAACAGCCTCCAAGGTTTAATAACATTAATGGCGGTCTTGTCTCCTGTAGAGGCAGCTGTGAGGATATATCGGCCAGCCTGCTCCCAAGTTTTTAAATCTAGGGCAGCCCCTTCAGACATGTCCAGTCTGTGGCTCTTACACCACATTATTAGGGCAAATAAAGCCTATTCATCATATTTTTCAAATCTTTTCTTTAAGATAGGAGTCTATACCTGCAAGAGGGCGTCCTCCAGTGTCAAAGCCTATGCCGGCAGCATCTTCCACTTACAAAAAGAAAAAGAAAAAGAAAAAAAAGAAAAAGAAAAAGAAAAAGAGAAAAAGAAAAAGAAAAAGAAAAAGAAAAAGAAAAAGAAAAAGAAAAAGAAAAAGAAAAAGAAAAAGAAAAAGAAAAAGAAAAAGAAAAAGAAAAAGAAAAAGAAAAAGAAAAAGAAAAAGAAAAAGAAAAAGAAAAAGAAAGGAGGGTCTGGACTGATCATGGCTCTCTATGCTGTTCTTCGCAGCTCAAAGGCTGCAGACAACTCCTCCTGGTTGCCAGGAGCGGTGGACACCGCATTTTGCAGCTCAAAGCCTGTGGGCAGCTCCTCTTCGCTGCTCTGTCTGTCTCCCCACTCTTTTGGCAGCAGCTGTTGTGATCACATTGTGGTCACCAATTGTTGTAGTTTCAGAGACAGACAAGCAACATGACACTTCATGTTCATGCAGCAACAGCCAGCATTTATTGAAGGGCAGCCCCTTTTATAGGGGCTTCAAACTTCCTGCTCACACAGAGTTGATTGGACAAAGGTTTCAACTCCACTCAGCTCACTGGCCAATGATGTGGGCGCATCCCTGGCTCAAAGGAATTGGATAGGGTCCCCTAGTTTGAGCTTGTATTCAGCCAATGACTTTCATACCTGGGGATTTGTTTACTTCAACAAGCTAATGAGCAAGCTGGTTGAATAAGTGTCTGTCAAGGCTGAATTGTTTGTGCAGCTATAGACCAGCTATAGCTGTCACAAATGATAATTAAGTTTTGCAAAGAGAATTATTGCGAAAATAAAAAGAGGAGGGATTGAAAGGAATAGGATGAATGTGTCTTTATAAACAGACCATGTGAATTTGCTTGTAGATAGGGCCAGAAACTTAGAAATAGGGAAGTAAAAAAAGAAAGAAACTATCAGTTCTAGAAAAGTTTACTAATTGACATGGACTGCAGCTCAGCAGAGTTTTTACTCAGCAGAGTACCTGTTTTAAATTCAGGTACTTTGATAAAAAGAACAGAAACATAATAGAATTATGAATAGTGTTTTGTTCTAAAAGAAAACAAAAGGGGGTGCATATTAATAAGTGGACATAGAGTAGGAGATTCAGGGTGTCTGTACTTTCCAAGTACCTTGGCCAACGGGGAAAGGAGGAGGGTGATGCAGCTGGGTACTTAGGATAATAAGGGGGCTGCTTTCCCCAACAATTTTAGAGACTCCAGAGGAAATGCCCCTTGGCCGCTCCTGTGGGAAATGGATTTGTATAAAGCTCTTAGGGCCTACAGTATGGATCTGTATGCAGACTTTGAGATTAGCAATGCTGATTTAGAAATCCCATGGAATAGGACGGATATTGTTGAGAGAGAAATGGAGCTAGAAAAAACTTTCAAAGGATGGCCTTGCAAATAAGACTAGATACTTTGGAGAAATAGAACTATGAAAGATGCATTTTAAGAGCAGCCACAAAGGGTAGTTTTAGATGATTGACTTTAAGGCATCTACAGCATGGTGTGGCAAAAAGCTGATAAGCCAAGAAATGCTTATAGTGTTTTGTAATTAGGAAATAGTTGGCTTCTGATTGTGATGGTGTGTATTACAACATCTGTATTATCTCACCCTTCATATGAGACTGAAAATGGAATAAAAGGTTTTTAAAACACCTCTCAGTGTGTGAGAGCTCTCAGTTGCCCCATCTCTGGATCAGAAAAGGGCTAAATCCGACAACAAATCACCTATTATATTACCCCACATGGTCTTGCTACAATGCATCTTTTACAGTTCAAATTCTCTAAAATATCTGGTCTTTTTGCAAGGCCATCGTTTGAAATTTGTTTCTAGTTCAATCTCTCTCTCAACAATTTCATCTCTATTCTATGGCCTTTCTAAGTCAGCACACCTTATCTCAGCGTTTGCATACAGATGTACAAGACTGTGTGAGCTTTTAGTCAGGTTTTGAGAATCTTTTACAAATCCATTTCTCACATCTCCCCCTCTTTCTTGAACTGTAAAAACTTCTTTGATGGTCTTACTCATTATTTGCTGCACACAGTGAAGTAAACTATGCACTATTACTAATATTGCAATTATAACAATCAATACATATAAACCTATTTTGCAAAGCTCTTTTAGCCAAGGTGCAAAGTTTTATCTTTCAAACAAATCATCTAACTAGGATCTATCATCTGTTTTAATTTGATTTGCTAAATCTTTCCGTTTTTGAAGCTGTTTGTGGATGGATTTTGAATGTTCAGACAAGTTCATACAACACAGTCCGTCAAAATCCTCACAACCATGTCCGTGTGCCAATAAAAGAAAATTGATGGCGGCTCTGTTCTCTAAGGTTGCATGTCTAACAGCATTAAGATTTGTTATCATATCACTAATTATAATGGAAGTAGCATTGATTTCTTTGCTCAAGTAACACCCCAATCGATTTAATTGTTTCAATGCCTCACCCTGAGGTAAGTTGAGGTAAAAACAAAGTTGATGTAACTTGTTTTGCAGAGCTCTAGGGTTTAAAATTGCTATTAGAGTTTTCTTCGTAATGATGGGCAGACTTTTTTCTTCTGTGTTTTTTCTTGACGGCTTTTTTAACACTAGGTGCTATCACAGTGAGCTGTTGGATGCTACGTGGGTCACTTCTAATTTTTGAGGGAATGCTCTGCCAGACTCTATCTCCACAAATGAACCAATATACTTTTGGCAATTTCTGTGGGAATTTGTCAAGATCAATGGTCTTACTGTTACGAGCCACTGGAGTGGTACAACTGCACTAAAAACTTGAGTTTCTGTACACAGGATGATGGGGAGTAACATTTAATTGCGGATCTCCCTGATACTGAAACTCAACACAAATTTCTATTGTCAAAGAACCAAAAATTTCTAATTCTTGAGGTTCAAAAGGTATTTTAAGAAGATCAGGGGCCTAATGATACCAATCAGTTATGGGATTTGTCTCACTGGCAACTGCATGCCAATAGTTGTCATAGTTAGATATTGGCCACTCTTTGGCACGCTGACCAGTCTTGGTTTGACAAGACAGGAGTCTGTTAAGGAAGGTAAAAGCCTTCAGTGAACTGGAAAAGGTAAACCCCCTCCCTCCAAATTACCACAATTTTGAAATTAAAAGGCTCTCAGGCAAAGATATGGGAATAGGAATAACAGTTCTTTACTAGGAGAAATATATATACAAATGCAATTAGTACAAACAAAAACCACTGATAGAGTCAGGAACCTGGCCCCCCTGAGGAGTCAGGGTGTTGATAACAGTCCAGTTAATGGTAGCTGCAGTCTTCCTGGAGGAGCAGATGAAGTCTTGTTGAAGAGGTGATCCTGTAGAAGAGGTGTAGGTTTCCTCTGGTGAAATGTCCAGCGCTGGCAGAGATGGGCCTGGTCTTCCTCTGGAAATCCAGTGGAGAACAGGTGGTTCCTCTTGGAGAAGAGGCTGTCTGATGTCTCAGAAAATGCTGATTTTATGCGGGTAGGGGTGCTTGGCTCCTCCCTCTGGGCAGAGCATCTCATAATGGAATGATGTAATCTTATCAGTCATGCAGTGAGTCATTCAATGGCCCATTAACAGGAGATACCTCCCCGGAGGGAGACATTGTTTTTGGAAGAGATAAGGAAAACTGCCTAACTGATAAAAGATATCTGTCCCACCTTTAACAGATGGCAAATGGAATATGTGCCTATTTTGAGAGCCAGGACATGACCAAACAGGTTTGTCCTGGGCAAAGGGTTTGTCTGGGCTCCAACTGGTCGAACATATGGTGTCAGCTAGCCTGCTGACTTGGCAAAGCAACCCAAATATTTGGTTTTCGTTGATCAACAGGCATATCTGCACTGCAAAAGCAAGCAAGCAAAATTAACAAGCACTAATATATTGTTTGATCTAACTCCATGTTTTTGTTCAGCTACTCTTGGCAAAAGGCTTTTCTATGTATTTCAATTTTCAAGTAAATCTTCTGGTACATTTGGCTTTTGTGTTTTCCCAAATTTGTTCAGGGACTGGCCAACCATAAGGCACTAAGTTGTCCTGTTTACACTCAGTTTTGCAGATTTGGATACCTTGGGATTCTTTTTAACACAATGAACAACATGTTTTTGCCAAAAGAGCTCTAAGATACCAACGATTTTTACAATTTTAACATTGACATAAAACCCAAAGTTCACTGTTTTTACAGGTTGGGCAGGGGATGTCTGGCATGAACCGTAGTCTTTCTGTGTAACTTACATCTCTGTGCTGGTTTCCCTGCTTGTGGAATTGTCTGTGCACTTTTGTGTGTGATAAGGCTTCACGTTCTTCACTGGAATCCACTTATGTCCTGCACCTGTGGAAACACAAACAAACTCTTTGCCCCAGGTTACTAAATGAAATGGACCTTCAATTTGTCCCGTCTCAGGGTTTTTAATTAAAACTGGAGGATTTTCTTTCAGTTTTGCCTGTGTGTTATTTGAAAAATGCCTAAAAATTGGTGGATTAGGTTCTGCAGATGAGGTATTTAAAAAATAAAAAACATACAAAGCTTTACTCAACCTCATCTGAGGCATAGCTTGGGCCATTTCCTCCTTTTGTTGGTCTAAAATGTGTTTTAGAGCGTGATGTGCCTTTTTAATAATTGCTTGACTTGTGGGTGAGTAGGGAATTTTAAAAGTGTGATGAACACTCTATTAAAAATGTGGCTAATTTTTGAACTGTGTATGCAGCGCTATTATTTGTTTTTATTTCTTGGGGTACATTTAATGAAGTAAAAGCTTGTAGAAAATGTTGACAAGTATGATTATCTGTTTCTTTTCTGTGTACAGAGGCAAAAACTGGACTTGAAAAAGTGTCTACTGACACATGAATATTTTTAAATTTCCCAAAAGATGGGTATTTGGTGATACGTGTCTGCTATAGTTGTAGGGTTTGCCACTTTTGTGGGTTGACAGCTCCTGTAGAAACAGGGGTTGTACAAGTTGATAATTAGGGCAAACGCTAATAATGCCTTTTGCTTGACTTTTAGAGATGTGAAACATTCGCTCAAGTGCTTGTGCATTTTGATGGAAAGGGCATGACCCAGTTTTGCTTGTTCAAAAATGTTTAGAAAAGTGTTTGAAAGAACTGTTGTCAGTTTGTCTGTTCTTGCATTTCTTTCTGCTATGAATTTTGGAAGTGAGGAATGAGCTCTGATATGAGAGACAAAATATTTGTTAGTTCTGTATTGCAAAATTGTATAAAGATATGAAAGCTAACGATACAGGGTACCATTTGTAGCATCTTTTAAAACTGATCTTTTATTCTTTTAACAATACCAGTAATATAAGATTAATTTGTAATTAAATTAAAAGGTTGTGAAAAGAGCTGAAACATTTAACTACTAAATGTTAACTACTGAGGCTAATGCAATGATCTGAGGAGAGCGTTCTACTGTTTGAACATCTGACTCCTTTGGTTGATTGATTTGGCTATACTATTACTGATTTGTGTGTTTTCCCTGATCCATCAGTGAAGAGAGTTATAGTACTTAAAGGCTCATTACTTAGCAAGGGTACTTTTCTAAAACTTAATTTTGCTTGCAACAATTTGTGGCTTGGGTAATGAATAGAACAAATACTTGAATAATTTAACAATGCAATTTGCAAGTCTTCTGAATTTTGCAAAGCCTAATTAAGGTAATCTCTTTCTACAGGTAAATAAATAATTACAAAATCTTGGCTTGCCATAGTTAGCAATTTTGTTTTGGCTCTAATTGTGATTTGAGCTGTCATCTCTATGGCTGTAAAAATTGTTTTTGGAGACCTATAAGGAAGAAAAACCTACTCTATGATTAAGAAAGGATCTTTTTCAGAAGTGTCTCATTGAAAAATGAGACCATAAACTTTTTTCTCTGAACATTTTTTCTCTTAACACTGCAAGAAAAAAGGGCTCTTCTGGAGCACAACGGTGTGCTTTTTTGAAAAGCTTTAGTGGCTTTTTCAAGGGCTTTTTAAGCTTCAGGTGTTAAAGTTCTAGGAGAAATGATGTCACAGTCTCTTCTCAATAAGTTAAAAGGTGGGGCAGGTTCACTGTTAGTTATTCCCAAAACAAGTCTGATCTAATTAATTTCTCATAAAAGCTGCTGTAAATATTTTAAGGTTTTGACACTGGTTCAGAGCTGTATTTTCTGTGGCTTAGTTGTTTGCTCTGTCATCTTCTAAATATTTCTAGGGTGGGATTTCTTGTACTTTTGATGTAGAAATTCCTAATTTAGCATTTTGAACATTAGGTATGACGCTGTTTTGAGTCTGTTCTATTTCTTTTTGAGTCGGTGCTGCAATGAGTAAATTGTCTATGCAATGTAAAATCTTTGACTGTGGGTGTTTTTGCTAGGCTGGAGACAAAGCTTGTGTTACAAAATATTGACAAATTGTAGAATTTTTCATCCCTTGCGGTAAAACTGTCCAGTGAGATCTTTGTAATGGTTCTCCTCTATTGATGGCTGGAACTGAAAAGGCAAATTGAGGAGCATCTTATGGATGCAGTGGAATGTTGAAAAAAGAGTCCTTTAGGTTGATGACAACAAAAGGCCAGTCTCTTGGAATCACTGAAAGAGAATGAAGTCTACATTGCAGGGGTCCTATGTCTTCTATCACTTCGTTGATCTTTTTCAAGTTGTGAAGTAATCTCTAGGAATCAGAAGTTTTCTTGTGAATGACAAATACTGGGGAATTCTGAGGGCTATTTGTGGGCTTGATGTGACCTTTTTGTAATTGTTCATTTACTAATTTTTTGAGAGCACTTATTTTTTTCTCTGCTAGAGGCCACTGACTCACTCAAACAGGGCTGTTAGTTTTCCATTATAGCTTTAGAGAGGCAGATGCTGCTGTGGCTCCCATCAAAAACCCACTTCTATTTTTGTTCCCCACTGGGACAGTATGTGACTCCCCCATATTGTGATGGGTCTCTGCACCACAAAGGGACGGATAATCGCTGTCTTCCCCTCAGGACCTGTAACAGTAATTATTAATTCACTTGGCAGACACAGTGTGACTCTTCTAATTCCTAATTCCACTAATGCGAGTGCCTGTAATGTTAACTGTTTTAGCGTGTTAGACTGCAGGTTAGCTGGGGCCATTCACTGTTGACATGTTTTACTTAAAGGATATCAGGTGCTGGGCTAAAGCTTTCAAGCAGCATTTCTCGGTATGCAGCTCGCTTAGTTAAAAGCTTAGTCTCTCAATATATGTCTCGCTTAGCTATAGTCACTAGCAATGCAATAGCAAGAGCTATTAGTTAATAGCTATTAGTTTTTGGTTGAATTATTATTATTAAGCAAGAGCTAAAACCATCAGCTTTTCATCACAATTTACTAAAACAACAGTTAGAAAAACTGGAAGTCCAAGAATTATGTTCTTCTCTGCCTATAATTGAAAAGTCTTGTCTCTGTTGTGAAGTACTCCTGTGGTATAAATCCCGTGGGTATAAATTCATACCAAAAGTCTTTTAAAAAGTATGTTAATTTATAAGTTGCTAGTTTACATTGTGCCCTTGGGGGTAATAAGTCGGGGTTGTTTGGGAGATGACTGGTGATTTCACAAATTACATCTGGTTTGGGTTGCCTAAGTTTTCTTGTAATTGAGCTGCCATTATTTGTTTTGTCACGTGGTGGCGCTGTGTAGTGGGGGCTGGTCAGGGGTCTGATCGGATGCCACAACTTTCCAGAGAGAGGTCCCGTAGGGGACAACTTTCTCTAGGAGCCTCAAGCAGTCCTCCAGCCACCAGGTAACCTCTGCAAAGCTTGGGCAGCCCTTGGCTGCTAGTGATCAGCTCTTAGCAGTCGTGATTACAGCTTAGTGATTTCAGCTCTGCTCTGCAAGGTACCCCCAGGCTAACGCAGGGACAAAGAGACAGGAGCTTTGTGTAGCAGTTCCACAGGATCAGGCTTGATTCCAGCAACCCTGTAAAGGAGGCCAGGGACGGACAGCTCCATCCTGAGCAGGGCAGAAGCTGGGGTTTTTATGGGGAAAAGCGGGGGTGGTACAAAGGGGCAAAAACCAATGGGTTACAATGAATCTACATGAGACCCCAAAGCATGCTGGGCTCTCACCATGAACAAGGAGGATTTCTCAACCCAGGAAGATCTGAGCTGCTCTTATCTTAGCCCATTCAAGGCACATCTCTCCAGGGGAGAGATTTGGTGTGCTTGTCTGTCTCCACAATGCTGTGCACTCTTTTTGGCATTTCTTGACAGGGGCTTCCTCTCTGTGTTAAATTTTGAGTGACAGTGGTTCACATAATGCCCCCCTTTTCTGCACCGAGGGCAAATATTAAGTAATTTTGCATTTTTCACTGTCTCATAACAGTCCTTTTTCAAATGACTAGGTTTTCCACAGTTAAAACATGACCCTTTAATGGGCCTTAATCATTAATCAATTTAATGATTAGGGCCTTTTTATGGGATTTACAATTGCTACAATGCTAATTAGTATTGTAAATTTTTTTTCCTGAAGGGCCTGTTCTGGTAACAGTTTTCTCTCATGGCTCAGTATCAATTTATTTATTTTTACAGAGAATTAGTTCATGGTGTTTTAGGCAAGCTAGTGAGTAATGACTGGCAGTACCTGAAGGAACAAGAACTAGATGAGGGCCAAACCACTAGCACTACAAAGGTCTGAAGTAAGGGATTAGAGATGGCATCACCGATGGTGATGTACATGACTTTTTAACTTGACCTGCCCACAAGGGTTTGCCACCACTGAGATGTCTCTACAGACAGACAGTGTTACAGAAAGTTATTCCTCTGACATACCCCACCTATAGAAAGTAGAAGTAGTTTTAATCCAATATACTCTTTAAAGGCAGGTCTCATACACTTCCAACCAGAGCATTTTTCCTGAGAAAGGACAGCAACTTGCTCTTTTATCACTATTAGATAAAAATGCTAAGCCCAGTAGGACAACTATTGCAGTCACCCTGTCAGATTTTGCCCTTTTCTGACCAGAGATGGGGCAACTGAAAGGTGTTTTAAAAACCTTTTATTCCATTTTTCAGTCTCATATGAAGGGTGAGACAATACAGATGTTACAATTCACACCATCACAATCAGAAGCCAACTATTTCCTAATTACAGTATATTATAAGTGTTTTTTGGTCTAACAGCTTTTTGCCACACCATGCTGTAGATGCCTTAAAGTCAATCATCTAAAATTACTGCTTGTGGGTTCTATTACAATGCATCTTTAATAGTTCTATTTCTTGAAAGTATCTAGTCTTATTTGCAAGGTCATCCTTTGAAACTTTTTTCTAGTTCCATCTCTCAACAATGTCTGTTCTATTCCATGGGATTTCTAAGTCAGCATTTCTTATCTCAAAGTTTGCATACAAATGCATACCGTGTGAGCCTTCTGTCAGGCCCTGAGAACTGTCTACAAATCCATTTCCCACATTACCCAAGTAGGCAAGAAACCTTTGTTTACACATATCCTTCACACAGTCTGGAGTGGGGATTCAAACAAATACCTTACTGTCTAGTGAAATACATTAATAATATGGCTGCATGGTATGTAAGGGTTTTGCCAAGCTCAGCTGTTGAAACTGTTTTGCTTTCTGTAAAATACTTGTATGGTAATGGCAGCAAGGACACATGCAAGATGAGTCTCAAAGATAAAGTATTCTAATTAGAAAATGCAGCCCTTGTTCCTCTGCACACTTGTTATATACTGTAAATATATATACCATTTTCACTGGAAAATGTAAATAGTCTGAGATTTAAAGCCCAACATTAAGATTAGAAACACTAACACTAAGAGCTTACCCACTTGGTCTCTCTCCTCTTTAACCTCTGAGTTCGGATTAATTTATCTTTTCTGCCCTTTCTCTGACCCACAGAGTGCTTTGGAAGAATAGGCCAGTACAGCAAGCATGGGGTGGCCTTGTTGCCTTCAGTTCTACTTTCAAGAGAATCAAACATTGAGGGTTTCAGACTACAGGCAAGACCTAGGTCTGGTGTGAGACTTTCGCAGGCCAAGGTGTCTCCATCAGCCAGGTCTGGGAGACAAGGAGTCGTGCAAGAAGTTGCTGGATTGGGTGGCTTGTCTCTAGGGAACATAGGCTGTCCCTAGGTGCGAACCTAGGCTGGAATTTCAAATGTACCCATCAGGGCTATACTAGTTTCACCTGACTTCAGCTACTTAAAATAGATGTTTCATCCTCTCCTGGACAATAGCAACAGGCATTTCCAGAAGATAATTCAATCCAATCTAAAATGTTGCCATTCACTCAACCAACTACAGAGGCAGCTTACAGGTTTAGTTTGCTGAATTTAGGTGAAATACTGCTCAAGCACTGAAGTATGCCTCCAGTGTCTTTTGAGGCACTTAAAATCTCTGGACCTAAGTCTGGATAAAGCTATCCCCATGTAACACCACAAAATTATGTTTATTGAATAATAGCTCCCAGCTATTACTCTCACAAGATGTGAAAGACCAGGGAATTTCAATTTGCCCCTCCCAAACTCCAGCTCACCACACTTTACTCTAAACAACTCCACCATCACCTGCCGAACATGAGTGAGGAAGTCCAAAACCTGCCCAAATGGTCCTGCAAGTAAACCAGGCAGATGACCAACATACGACACTGGCTGGAGTGAAGTTACAACCCTCAAGACTGCTCTCATTTTCTGTGCTCAGAAGCAAAATACAGATTCTTTAAGGGGGCTCACTGGACTAAGAAGAGAATTAGAGATCCCAGAACATCTGGGATCAAGTTGAAAAGGCTTTACTGTGTGTCTCAGTTTTGGACTTAGACACTTCACACACTAACTAGACATACAAAACTTTTGTAGATCCAGCCCTCAGCACATGCTAAATCAATGACATGTACATATTTTGTGTACATAAAAAAGTATGCTTCTATTGTTACAGTGTAGACAGAAGTGGAAATTAAGCTTTAAAAGTAAAATAATTCCTATAAATAAGGCATTGGCACACCCCCATATGACATACTTTTTTATATCTAGTTAATGAGTTCTGATATATACCCCTGCACAAAGACTGCAATCAATCTTACTGTTCACAGTTAATTTAGTAATAGCAGCTTTTAATGTCAACAAAGTTTAGTTACAAACATGAAGAATTCTGAATCAGGTCAGATGCAATTGTTTTACATCAGCATCACAAATTTACCTGCATAGTTGTACTTGATCTGTGGTTATGCTGCTCTCCATAACAAGGTAATTAATGAGAAATATAAAATCTAATGAACAACATTGATCCCCACAACCCCTGTTTATTTTGAATACAGTTGAAGAGAAGTAGCACCATTATACAGAAAATGCTTATCTTGTAAAAACCACAAAATACCTGCTAAAAAAAGGGAATCATTACTAGTCCTGTTTGGGCATTGTATGGACAGCAGTCTTCAATAGCTGGAACAGGGAAAGACAGAAAAGAATTTGTATCAGTCAAGACATGGATGGGCATTAAATAACCAAAGCATGAAAATTTCAGTGTAAAAGACCATAGCTGTACTTACATGAAGAAAATGAATGCAAGATTATAAACTGTGCTGTGTGTCTCTTCTCAGAAGAGAAGAAAGCCATGAGACTCCTGGGCTTTTTTCAAAACATGTCCACTAATGAAACTCCCATTAGGCAGTACAAAGCTTGCAGAACTGCTTGCTTCACTTTGGAGTGTATATAAGTGAACAGACACTTGCACAGCCTCAAAACTCATAAAACAAATGTGTGGTAGTCATAATGCTAAAGGAGGAAAATGTAAATAATTGGTAATCTATTTTCCAGCAGTACAGCAGCAGTCTGAAAGGAAATGCAATACTGAAGGTCTGTAACTTGACCGTAAGAACAAAAGGTACTCTCCGGTTGTATTCTACTGAACAGATGGTCTATGCAGATTTTTCTTCCAGATATGTTTTCCAGGAAGAAAAAAAGAATTTTTGGTTTGACAGGAAATTAAGACTACTATTTCTTTTTATAATACCCTTGTTTAGGAGCCTTCTGTACACACAAAATAAAAGATTAGGCATACAGTCTCTGCCAGTTCTGCAGCATGCTTACTAAGGAAGTTGTCAGACTCCAAAACTAGAGAACTATCATCATCTGTTGTTAGAAGCTCTGTTAGCATATGTTTAGGAGTGCTCTAGAAGATACTGAAAAAATCCTTTTGAGTAAGCCACTAATATCCAAGGGTGGCTTAAGACAAAGGCCAGCAAACAGATAGCATCAGTAATGGCTCACTGATTGCTGCATTAAAATACTGATGATCACATTGCACAGCCTTCTGCAGAGCTTGTGGTGTTAGACTGGCACCTATGAGTAAGCTCCTACAGGTATGGCAGCTGCCTTCCATGTACAGTAAACATAAACATATTTAAAACTCCTTCTGCCTTCTACAGCAATTTCCAGAATTCATTGCACTTATAAATCTTCCAGATAATAGTATTTCTCACACACCTCAGCTTCTAGCTGTAATACAAGCTTCGTGAAATAACATTCACAGTTGTGATTAGGTTTATTAGGTCTGTATTTCTTCGTATGTATCTGACATAACTTCTTTTAAGTTTTGGCACTTTCAATATACCTTCACACTGTGTGATTAGCCTTGCAGCTGAAATACTCCATATATATTTAGCAGATCATCTTGTTACACTAATTTCTGTAATCTTGTGGAGTCTCTGTATCATTTATTCAAATTTCACCACCTCTTCTTTAGTTTTACAGAAAATAATTTTCTGTTTCAGGGTTCTTCTGGTCTGAGAGTTCTCCAATAACTTGAAAAGAGGATTTTTATAATGTCACGCAGGAGGGATGCAGCAGTAACACAGATCCCTGTGTTAAAGTTCTTCTAAGTATCTCTGCAAACAGTACAAAGGAACTGCACAACTGGGATCCTGAGGGAATGGCTCCTCATCTTAGTTTCCTCATCTCTTTCAATAAACGCATCTTTTTCAATAAACTGGCCTGGTTTGCAGCTGCTGGTCATAAATTTACACATCATATATAGCAGAGGGAAACAAGCATCTGCAAGAAGTATAACAACTGTATTCAGCACATTCCTATCCAATATCCTATCCATCCTATTTGGCTAGGAAACAAGCTGAGAATTTATTTATAGATTACCTGCCCAGTACGTGGTCTACATCTCCAATTTCTGTGCATCCCACCAGGGGTCACTTATACCACCTTACTGATGTTCCTCACATGGGGGAGGGGAGGGGGAGGGGTGCAACTGTTCTTTTATAATAATAATTTAAAATATTTACACACTGCACAGCCACTCTTTTACATACACACAAATACATACGGGTATACTGATGAACCACATCTAAAACATTCTGCAAAGACTGATACATTGTGGGATTTCCAAGAATGAAAAAATATAAATCTGTAGCCTTCTATAACACAGACAACTAGAGGGCCCGTGGAAGGGAAAAAAAAAAAGGCGTTCCTTCGAAGTTTAAGCTCTCTCCAGAGACCATTTACTCGTTTCAAAATATATATGTTTGACATTAGCTAAAGGTCTCTTGGGAAAACCCACAAGTTAATTCAGTTCAAAAAAATGTGTTAAACCAAGTAGTACTTAGAGAAGAGAGAGCACTGAGTATTTAATGTATAATACATAGTTACTCAGATACACACTTATATATTTAATATGTAAAAAATAAAGTGCTTTTTATCAGGTCCCAAGGCAGGGACACTATAAAACTTTTCAACAACTGTAAAATAAATAGATCCATAGAATACTGAATCAAACACACATGAAAACAGTTAACATTCAATCTGATGGATGCCCCAAGACAAAACATCTCTTCATATACATGGTATATACATATATATTCATCTTTACTCAATATATTATGACAATATATATTTCAAAATTTTGTTAGAGTCTAAAAAAAAAAAAAGTACAAATATGCAACAAGGATCAAGCACAGAAGTCCAAGACTGACAAAGAATTTGCTACCCTTGTCCACACCATCATCTCCACTCCTGGGGAAGATATGCCAGTGCTCTTTGCTGGGGTGCAGTGCCTCCACATCTTGCAAGGCACTGTGAGCAGCAGCTGTGAAGTTGGCATCGCCAGTGGTGAGTAGATCAAATACACACGAGTAAAAATAGATGTCCTTCACAAGCATCTTCTCATGGCATTTGGTGGTGGCTGTTTCCAGCGTGTACCCTGATTGGAAATGAGACGCAGCACCCCAAGGAAGCAGCTTTCTCATCACAGGCAATGGCAAGTGATCAATACGTTCACTGGAAGGGCAACCATTCACGCACAGTTGCAGGTCCTGGCTCTCCTCATAGGCCATGACCAACTCCTGGGGCATGCGAATGGCCAGGGTCAGGTAGTGCCCAAGCTGGCGGATATACACTGTGGTCCCAATGTACCTAGCATGCATCTCAATATATTTGCCATTGACTTTCTCCACAATGTGCAAGCTCCTGGTGTTCCCATCTCCTCCACTTGTTGTACCATCTACAAAAGCTGCGGGCAAGTCATCAGTCATTGCTTGATATACTTTCTGATTTGTACAGTCTTGGTATGATTTGAAGATAATAGTTATCTGTGGGGGAGGGAAAAAAGGGCAAAGTTAGTGGAAAGAAATAATCGTCTCAATCCCTTTTCCATTTTGTAACTGAATATATGTGGAACTGCCCACTACCTTAAAACCTGACAGTTGTCCACAACTCATGCCTAAGGAAAGCATCCTGTACACATGCTTAAAGCAGTATTTTACTGGATAGCAAATGTTAAATTTGTTTTTATGTTGGTCTGGAAGCAAGACTATCAGCATATGGCAACAGCCTTGAGGTCAGGAAAGGAAAACACTTTATATTTAATTAGGCAGCACAACTACCTCCTGCCTCACAGTTTCTTAACACTTTGGAATGCATCCTGCAACAACAGAGAAGCATAAGCACCAAGTAATTCCCACTATGCTGGCAACTATGGCAAAACCAGAATGAGACCATGCAAAATTAGGGAAAGGTATAATCAGGAACAAGAAGAACAACTAGTCAAATAACAGCTTCAGGATTCTGGATGCATTAGTCCTAGGAATTGGGAGATTTAACACTTCGAGTCCACTGTGCTAGAAAATGTGCCCACAGAGAAGCAACGCAAGACTGAAAGATACCCAAAAATGTGTCTTTGAAGAGTGAGTGACTTTCAACATCAAAATCATTAGCATAAAGTAATTAATTGGGTTTTTTTTGAAGATTAGAACTAGCCTTTGAAACCTTTCTATTTGTTGGGGTAAGTCACAACAAAATAAAAAGCAGGTCCTCCAGTCTTACTTGAAGGGAATAACTAGGCTATACAGCAGACCAAGTTTGAAGTGCCTAGCAGCTTTTCCTAAAACAAAGATCAGAATGAGAATTCACATCTAAGTATTACAAACAGATATGCTATTTCCTTTAGAGGAAGAATGACTAGGGGGGAATGACTTCTTGAAAAGGACAAAAGACATTTTGCACCAAGAATACATATTTTAATAATGATTTTCATCATAGACTGATTATATAAAATTAGTTACAGTGTACAATTTAAGTAGTCTACTACAAGACTCAGATTACTTCAAAACATACCAGAAGAGATTTTTAAACTAAGGTTAAACTTAAAATCTGTTCCACAGCAACCTCACATTTTAGTTTCAATTAACCATCACACTTCTGCAAAACAACTTTTATTTCTGCCTCTCTGTTTAAAAGTAAGAGCGAGAGGTTAAATCAAGAGCCAGTTACAAACAATTTGAATAAAACCTCTGCCCTCGTTAGCCTCACCTCTCTACACTGCTTGTATAAGACACATGTCTTCCCACCTCTCTCCTCCCACTGCAACAATTTCTTCTTTGGAGTATCCAGACATTTCCTAAACAATATTACATTTATTTTCAATATTTGGTTCATCCCAGGTGGTTGATGCTTTGTGAATATTTGTCTCACAACATGTAAGTAAGTGTCACGATCCGCAAGGTGGGATTCGTGATGTGGTTCTTTTATTTGATCTAAGAGTGCAAAAGATTATCAGTACACCAAGGACTCTAAGCAACAAGATACACTTTACTGAGTGCTCATCAGCACTAATACGCAATAGAAGGGAAAGAAAAGAGAGCAAAGTATAGAGAGAAAAACGAGGGTAAGGGGGATTATAGCTACCAACACCAAAGTCCGCCCAGCTGTCCGTCGATGCAGGGTCTTCTGTCCATTGGGGAGATCTTGAAGGGGGTGAGTTTGGGGTGAGGTTTTTATAGTCTTTTACAAAGCGAGGGGCAACTGGCCAGAGGTGGGGAATAACGCAGGTTGCGCACAACTGACCAGAGGTGGGGGATTGACGCAGGTTGCTCTAGGAACAGGTCAGCACAGAATGGGTAGTTCCTTCTCGCTGTGACGACAAGAAGTGACGCAGTCCACTGTGACCAGCATCCATTGTTCTCAGGCTTCAGCGAGCATACCTGCAAGCAACACTTGGCAAACCTCCCACCTCAGTCAGGCCAGGACTCCTATGCAAAAGTCCTTTTGAGGGTCTTCAGGGTTTCAGTCTCTGCCCTTGGAGATGATCATGAGGCAGATGAAGGGTCTTCGGACCATCTCTTACACCACCCAGTGGCTCACGATTCTTGTCAAGTGAGTTTCTTCCACATGATGCTGTAGAGCTGCTGCGAAGTCTTCAGGACTCGTCAGCATTGGTAGTATATCCCAGAAAAACAGAGATAGGAAGTAGGAAAAAGATAAAGGACAGAAAAAGGAAAAAGAAAACCAAAACAAAACCAAATAATTATGAGCACTTTAAAATATACACAATCAATTTTAGTTCAAAACACAATAAAATAATTACATGTGATTTTATGATACACACATCAATTTCAAACAATCAATTTCAGTTAAAAAACAACAAATCAAAATAATCAATTTTTTTTTGTCCATCTTTCTTGATCTTTCTAAGATTCCAACCAAATCCTGGTGAAGCAACAATTGCCTTACCAGAGTGAGGTTCATTCCAATTGGAGCAGCCACTAAATGATGAATCAAAGTATAATTGGACTGTAAAAAGTGACAAGAAGTAACTGAAGCCAAATAAGAAAAGTCACATCCTATAATCTCAGTAAAATTACACACACAAAAATTCTAATAATTCCTGGTATCTACTTCTAAATTTTCCACAAACACTCTATCACAAGCTGTTCTAAAACATGCACATCCTTTACCTATATACATAAGCACTGTCTCAGAAGTCTCATCAGGATGGATTTCAAAATGACAAATGCTTTGTTCTCTGTCTAAACAAATATCTTAAGCTCTAATTGCCTTACTTAGTTGTTTTTGAACAATACAAGTTTCCAAATCAACAGTTTGCCATTTCCCACCAGTTTGACAGGCCCATTCTCTATGCTCGGAGGGATAGAGAATAGCTCCATC
>VXAX01003178.1:729-16089 GCA_013399835.1 Leptocoma aspasia
GTCTGTGCAGGGCCGGGGACTGCAATGGACGATGTTTACGATTCCCTCACAGCTCAGGAAACACCACAGCGCCCTACCCCTCACAGAAACAGCAGGGGCTGCGCATGCGCGGTTTGCGCGCGCCGCTTTGGCGCGAAGCGCGCGGCGCCGGCTGAGGGCGAGCCCCGCCCCCTGCGCCCCATTGCGCACGGGCCCGCGGCGGGGCCCGCTGAGGGCGAGGGCGAGAAAAGGCGGCCCGAGCGTCAGGGGTTCCTTCATCTCCCTTCCTCTCGCCTCACATTCTCCTGCAGTCTTTCCTCGTACATCTCTTAATTCACCCACACCTCACCTCGCCCTCGCTGCCGAGGTTTTGTTGCCCGCCGCCCCGCGCTGCCGTGCAGTGTTCTGTCTTCGCGCTTTCGTGCTCCGCTTGCCTCAGTTTCCCTTGAGGAAGCAGGTGGTGTTTTCTGGGCTGAGGCTGCTCGGAGGCGGCTCCTTCCTCACAGCAGGGCCTAACTGCGATCGGGGGGTTTGTGGAGGATTGCTGAGGGGAAGCTCGGTGCCCTTCTTCATCCGGAGCTCACTTCTAACTTGAGGAAGGTGTTTTCCATGGCCTCGAGCGTTGGTGCATTTGATGTTCCTGAGTTGGGGGGAAGGCTTGTGTGGAGCCAGGCCTAGGGTGGTGAGGGTTTTGTTTGTCCCATACTCATTTAAATACAGATGAAAACAACTCAAGTCTGGGGGTGTTTGAAATGTGGGGAGCCTTTTCATACAGTCCTTTGAAAATCCTGTAGGTTGGACGGCAATTAGTACTGAAGAGAATTGCCTTTGGAGGTTCATATTTCACAGAAATACAGATATAAGTGTACTTATTATTGCATCCCGTAGCCTCAGGGGAGGCCTGTGCTGCTGTGAAAATCAAGAATCTGATACAGGGGATGATTAGAGGACCTGTCCTCCTCTGTTTAATGAAAATTACAGGTTTGTTTGAGCTGGCAAATTGTGCAGGAGGTGTTTGTAAATCCAGGGAATGCCCTGGAGAAGCTGGAGAGCTGCAGGCTGGGCTTGCTGCCCTTCTCCTCACCTAGGTGCTAATGTAGATGTTTAATTGACAGGCACGGGAGTCGGTGCAGAATGGCAACTGCTCAGAAGCAAAGGAATTCTGTGGTATGGTTTTTGTTTTGTTTGTGTATTTCATCGCAGTAATGGGAAAAATGGGAGGGTTTTGGCTGGAATAGTGCACCCAGGTGCTCTGTGATATTTCTTCACGTGAAAATAGCAGGCTAATTCAGTCTCTTATTATGAATGAAGAATTTATAGAAAAATAATCTGAATGTTGTTGTGATGTGCTTGGTAGAAAGCGGCTGTGTCCTACAAGTACTGTAACACCAAGAGTAAGGAATGTGCTTAACTTTATAAACCACAGAAGTCATACTTCTCAATTAAATCAAAATTGAGGTGTTGAACAGGACGGACACCTGTATGGGTCTGTTGCTGTAGGTTTAATTAGTTTTTTTCTGTGATTTTCAGAGTGCAGTTGTATTTCCCAAGAAAATAGCCACAGAGCAGCAATCCCTGATGCTGGTGAAGAGGCTCCTGGCAGTGGCAGTGTCCTGCATCACGTACCTGAGGGGAATCTTCCCTGAAAGTGCCTATGGAACCAGATACATGGATGGTAACAGGCTGTTTCCATAATAATTTGCAAAAGCTGTCATCATGGAGTTGTTTTTAAGGCCCCTTGCTCTTTTTAATGAATGGGCGCCATTTCAGTGCATGTAATGGAAGCTTCACTAAGTTTAATTAAATTTTTAATTAATTTAATTAATTAAATGTTGCTATTGCTGCTGCTAACTCAGCATTAAAACTATGTTCACTCTTGTCAGTAATGTTAATTTTAATTTTAGTTAAAATTAAACTTTATGTCCAAAAGGTTTATGTCCAAAATTTAACCTCATGTTAATTTTAGTGTCTTCTCGATATGTACTTTTAGGCAATGAACTTTCCATTGCACTTTGTTCTAAGTAAATGTGTGTGGGTTTTTTTTTGGTTTTTTTTGAGATGTCTGTGTCAAAATTCTGCGGGAAGACAAAAACTGTCCTGGCTCTACCCAGCTGGTGAAATGGTAGGTTGATTCCAGCACATAAGGTAACACTTCCTCAGCATCTAAGTCCTCAAAGGTTCCTCCCTGGTTGTTTGCAGATAAAGGCAAAAATTTCTCTTGCTGTGAGCAGCCCACATTTGTGTCATAGATGTAACAATCATGTTTTCAGCTCAGGGCTTAGCAGACCACAAATCTCTGTTTGCAGAGTGACTATACTTTATATTTACCATATAAATACTAAATATCTAATACTATGTATTTGTATACTTCATTCCTCTGGGGGCTCATGAGTACTCAAGGGTGCACAGGGATACAAAAGTCAAACCAGTAGTTCCTCTGTAGCTGATCAGGAGACTCAATGCCACCATTTTGCATCTTAAATTTGAAGATCTCACAGATTTTGTGAGAGTGGGACTGTCAGGCTTCTTGTTCAAAGGCAGAGCTGTGCCTGCCAGTGCCAGTCTGCCACAGCTGGCTCTGACTGTGTCACCTGGCACTGCAGCTGCTCATTCTGGTTTTCTTTCTGCTCACAGTGACTGTGAGGTCTGTTCCAGGTGCTCTCTTTGCTTTTTGGAAACTCCTCTAAGGCCTTTGCCTTAGTTATATATTCCTGTATTTTGGTACCTCCATAAAGGTTCTTCCCCTCTTTTCCCCACTGCCTGCAAGTGTGGGAGGGATGGCAGTGCTGAGGGGTTTGGATGTGAGGGCTGGGAGTTGCTGTTAAAGGTGGAATCAGCCGTGTGCTGACTTTGTGTCCACCTTTAGTGACACACACTTCGTGTGTCACAACGTGAGGGAGGGGAAAAGCTGCAATTTCCTCATGGAACTCCTCTGGGTGAGGAAGTGGAAGGGTCAGGGCAGTTCAAATTCCACAGTTCACTGCAGCTGTGGAGGCTGAGCAGGACAGGCTCCCTGGCTTTGTGGGCAGGGGTGTGGTACCTCTTGGCAGCTCACAGGTGAGTGGCCTTTCTTGCCCTAGCATCACGTACACACCACACCCAATTTTTGTTTGTTGACTGTAATTGAAAGGAATGTCAGGAAAAAAAAATAGGGTAAGTTTTGATTCCCTGTTTGGGTGTTATATAAAAAGGAAATGGCAACATCTAAATAAAGGTTGTAACTCTTTTGTGCTTCAGCAGTGTTGCTGTTCAGCTGAATTACTGATTTGTGATGAAGTCATGGAATGGTTTGGGTTGGAAGGGACCTTGAAGCTCACCTTCCTCCAACCCTCTTGCCATGGACAGGGTCACCTGCAACTAGACCAAGTTGCTCCCCTGATTAATGAATACATGTGTTGGAAGATGTTTGAAGTATTGCAATATGTTTTTACTGATACATTATTTACCTACAGATTATATTTTTAATTATTCTTTCAAGAGGTCGAGATGATTTGGTGCTACAAAGATAGTCATTGCTTGTATCGCTGCTAGTAAGATAGAATGATGGGATAAGTGTTATTTATTGCTCTAATACAGTAAGAGTAACCACCAGACTTTCATTCTTTTGTTCTATTTGATTTAGTTAGAAACAAGTGAAAATTAGTAATAGATAGCCAATATTATTTGGTTTTTGCAGGATGTTAGGATGCTATGATGCCTTACAGAAGAAATACGTAAGTCTTCCAGTCTCATTTCAGTTGTATTGAAATGTTGATTTAAATCTGCCAGTGTAGTTGTAGGACTGCTCAGGGAGTAGCTGAGCTCAGTCAGCTGCAGTGTGGGATGCACAGGCATTTCTGCATAAAATTCTTGTAAACACCAGCACAGAAACCCAGAGATCTGTGGGTGTTTTCTTCTGCAGCTGAGTCCTCTCCTCTGCAGAAGAGGAGTGAAGAGGAAGAGGCTTTTGTTCCAAAAGGCCTTAGTTGTCTCTGTTGGATTCCAGAGCTAGAAACAAAGCAGCTTGGGCAGCAGAAATGGGCAATGAAATATATCTAATGTTCTTTTTTTTTTTTTTCTCTATTTATGTTCCTGACAGCTGAGACAGATTGTCCTAGCAGTGAGTATCTCTGAAAGGCAGGGACATGTTTTTAGGGGACATTCATTGAGGGATGTGCAGTTCTCATTCTGATTCCTCTATTTTCTTTAAAAATACAGGTCTATACCCAGACAGATGACCCTCAGGTAAATCTGCTGCAATATCTCACGGGATGACTGATGATAACATGGATATAGTGAAATGTGTGTACAAGCAGCAATATTTAACGTGGACATTTATAAGAAAATGACATGTTGAAATACCAGGTGTAAAAATGACTGGATTTTGGTGGAATTGCATTTTAGTATCCAGTGTCTGAGTATTCTCAGGCTGTGCAAGAAACCAAAATGTCATTGCAGAGTGAGACGTCCATAAAGATGCCTCATCCTGACTCTGCCTAACGAGTTTATGGGACTTTTGTGGAAAACACAAAACCCACTGGGTGTCACCACATCTGTTCCATGTGTGAAACATTTTCATAGCGATGGAAACTGGAATATTTTGTGCTAAAAAGAAAAACTTCAGCTGATATGTCAAAATATCTTATCATGGTGATTCCTGGAAAAGAATCATAATTTTTATTATGTTTTAAACAGTTTGATGCATTTTTACTGTTAATTGTTTGATGGTTAGGAACCTGTATTCAGCACATGTAAGTGGATGGGAGTTGGGCTGTAGTTATTTTCTTTAAAGGTTAATAGATTACTGAGGAGAGCTGCAGCAGGAGTGTTTAGGATTGGTTTAATAATTACTGGCTTTGTTTGCAGACAGTCACAGAGTGTTACCACTTCAAGTTCAAGTACACCCACAATGGGCCACTCCTGGATTTTGGCAGGTACAGTCCCTGGGACACACCTGAATGTCACAGCTCTTCATTTGATCTGTTTGGTGTTTGCTTTTTCAATTCTGCATCTTGAGACTAATCTTACCAACATACACTACTAGTTTAGACTTACTTAAATGCAGTTAATAATTTTGTTTGATTATGCTCATAGTTTTAATATCCACTCAGAAGATGATGCTCAATGTTAGAGCCTGATACTCTGTGACAAGGATATTTGAGATATTCCATGTGTGGGGAGTGAAGCTTCACACCAGATTTACTTATCTGAAGATACTGACTGTTACATGGAATTCCTCATTTAGCAGAAATTACAGAAAATTCACCATAAACACAATAGAAATGTAAGCTTAGCAAAGCTCATTTGTGATACATGGTGGAATTCCCATTGCTGAGATAAGCTCACTGTGAGGACACTGGGCATCCCCAGCCATGGGGAGGGGATCTCTGGGCTGAAACTGGCAGGGGACAAGTTTGGACTGGGTGTACAGGGGAAATTCCTCCCTGTGAGGGTGGGGAGGCCCTGGCACGGGGTGCCCAGAGAAGCTGCTGTTGCCCAGGAACAGAAGCACAAGGACTCCAAATCCAGAAGGTTAAAATATCAGAAGGCTTTATTGATACAAATGGAACACCTTCTCATAATGTGTTTTGCTAATGCTAAAAAGTGATTGGGACACCTCTCTATTACCATTGGTTAAGTGAGAGAAACAGTATCTTCTGTGCTATGAAAAACAGGGTAGAAAAATATCAGCTGTTGTTTTGAGAGAGAATATAGTTTACACAGGTTGTTTATAGAATCTCTCTTGGGAAAGTGAGAAGTTTTCCCTTGGGAAGAAAAACCTTAGCAGGCCTGCAGCTAGGAAATTTCAGAGGCACAGAATTGTCAGTCCCACAGCCCTGGATCCCTAGAGTGTTCAAGGCCAGGTTGGATGGGCTTGGAGCCACCTGGAGTAGTGGAAGGTGTCCCTGCCATGGCAGGGGTGGGATGGGATGGGATGGGATTGATGTTCTCTTCCCACCCAAATGATTGGTGATTCTATGAAGCTGCTCCAGCCAATTCCTTTCTTCAGAAGTCTTTTGTTTGTTGTTTAGTTTTTACACTTTTTGGGCCAAACCATAGCTTCACTTCCCCTGTATGTGTCTGGCAAACTCAAGGAGACATTCAGGGGCTTTTAGTGAACTTGGGGAGCAGCACTGACCCCACCAGCTCACCCATTGCACCCCCATAACTTTGTCTGAAATGAAGGCCCTGCTCAGCTCTCCGTGTGCTGAGATCAGGTCACTCCTGGCAGCAGCTGTGGGCAGTGGCACCCTGTGCTCCTGCTGGAGCTTTGGGGACACAGCACTGCTCCACATCTCCAGACCTTCCTCCACCACAGGCATGGTGGAAGACTGTAGCCCTAAAAAAAAAAAAAAATTCTGCTCTGTCACATCTACAGGGAAATGGCTTATTTTAAGACAAGTAATTGAAATACAGTTCATACCTGACAAACTCCTCCCAGCTTCTCTCCTGCATAAAATGCTCCTTAAATTAAAATAGGAAAGGCTGCAGTGCTGCAGAGCCTTGGGCTGGGTTTAGTTCCTTACCTGTGAAAGGGGTTGTAACAAACCCTGGGATGTGACTCTTGGCCACACCAGGTTGCCTTAGTGGAACAGCATAAATTCATGTTAGATTAATTTAAAAATAAGTGTGAGGCTACTTCTCTGGCCCCAGCATGGCAGGAAATAACCAGCTGGAGAGAGGTGAGAGGTTTGAATCCACCACAGTTCAGGGAATGCTTCCAGGAGACAAGGACACTCAAGGAAGTATCTCCTGGTACCTGCCCTGCTGTGCAGGCCCTTGGGTGCCTCAGCTGGGGGCTGTGAGGAGCTGGGGAACAGAGGGAGAGGTTCTGGCATTGAGGTGGGATTTGAGTCAGCTTCTGGTGGATTTCTGGTGGAAATGTTGGAGCTGGATGCCAAGAGTCACTTGAGCACCATCTTATCATTACCCATTTGTATCCAAGTGAGCAGAGTGCCTTTATTTAAGGGGAAAGCACGTAGGTAGGCCTTCACAGAACTGGGGCTTTCACAACTGCCTCCTTTTTTCTTTCTTTCACATTGGGTATTTAAACACTGTGTGCTGTAGGATAGAGCAGCTGGTGCCAGGTGCTGATCCCTAAACTCTCCTGATGTCTCTGGCTCAGGGTTTGATCTCCCAGGGTTTGATCTCCCTGCATGCAGAGAACATGCAGGACTCAGGCAGGGTTAGGAATTGCAGTGCTTGTCATCTCCCACCTTGGGCCTTCACAGAACTGAGGCTTTCACAACTGCCTCCTTTTTTCTTTCTTTCACATTGGGTATTTAAACACTGTGTGCTGTAGGATAGAGCAGCTGGTGCCAGGTGCTGATCCCTAAACTCTCCTGATGTCCCTGGCTCAGGGTTTGATCTCCCAAGGGGCAGAGAACATGCAGGACTCAGGCAGGGTTAGGAATTGCAGTGCTTGTCATCTCCCACCTTGGGCAATAAACAGGATGCTTCTCATGTTCATTGTTAAACAGTTGTCTCTTAATGCTGGGAACTGCTCACTCTGTATAAAAATAACCTGGCTACTGTGTGTGTTTTCAGCAAGGACAAGAAGTCAGACTCCACCATCACCTGTGCAGACACCAAGAGGGCCAGCATCCTCCTCATCCGCAAGATCTACATCCTGATGCAGAACCTGAGCCCGCTGCCCAACGATGTCTGCCTCACCATGAAACTCCTCTACTATGATGAGGGTACATTGCCATGTCACCCTGATTTATCAGCTGTGTTCAGACTCTGGAAAGCAATCCAAAGGAGTATTTCAGTGTTGTGGCTGCTGGGACTTGTTAAATGAGGCTGTTTCACGTGTGGGTGTTTCTCAGGACAGATTGAATCCCAAGGGGAAGGGATGTGATCTCACTGCAGGAACACAATCCTGGCACTGACTTCATTGGATTTGGCTGTGTTTTAAAACACTGGAGTTTCCCAGAGTATGTTAGGCTATAACATAATTTCCCAGCCTGGGTCTAGTTTGGTGACTGTCCAAATACCTGGCTCTGCTTTCAGAGTGTGTTACGGCCTCACAATGACAAATTAGAGCTTCTGTTTTCTCTCTCTGTATCTACAACCTCTTCCTTAAAGTTGAAAGCTTTAACTGGGCTTTTACTGTTGTGCAAAGAGAAAAGAACTTCATTTACTCCAAATTGAATATTTATTACTCCCCTCCCTACACACAGTTTTTTGCAGTAACTCTCTGTATTTAAAGGGGAAAAGAGTTAAAATTAGTTTTGAAAGAACATATTTAATTCTAACACATTTAATTTCTCTGCAGTTACACCCCCTGATTACCAGCCTCCAGGGTTCAAGGAGGCCAGGGATGGGGGGCTGATGTTTAAGGAGGAGCCCATGTACCTGAATGTGGGGGAAGTGCCAACACCTTTTCATATGCTGAAACTGAAAATTACAACAGAGAAACAGCGCATGGAGAATGTTGATAAGGACATCCTAAAGCAGGGAGAGACATCTGAGCCTCTCCAGGTGTGTGGAGTGAGCAGAGATGATCCAGAAGAAGAGAGCCAGGACATGAATGTGAGAGCACGGACTTTTTGTGTAGCTTTTTGAATTTTTTGTGGTGTATCTTCAAGAAAAAGTCCATTATTGTTTCACTGTGTGTAAACCATAACCCTCTCTATTTTCAGACGTGGTTAAGCAGGACAAGATGTCTTCAATCCATTTTTTTCCTTAATTTTACTGCTCCAGTTTGCAGCCTGTCACTGTTCAAGCAGTGTCTGTGCATGAGGAGCAGCAGGGTGAACAGCAGAGGGACAGCTCATGCCATGGGGACACTGCCTTGTGTCCCAGCACAGGGCACAGATGGAACCTCTCATCATCCCATGTCACAATCACTTATTTCAGTTTATTCCACCACAGATCCATCTAATAAGTGTGTCCTTAATCATCTGAGTAGAACCCTTCTTCCATGTGTGTCTGCAGTAAGTGACAGACCTGTTTCTTAATCTAGGAGGATCCTGTCTTGGATAATGAAGTGGAAGATAAGAATCATGTGAATACTTCAGAAGCTCAAGGTAATATTTTTATTTATTTTTCAAGTCTCCGAGTTGTGCCTTTTTCCTGATGTTACGCAAACAAAACCCTCTATTTTCTGTATTCAGATTTTCATTATTTTCTTCACATAGGTGACTGTGCCTTATTTTCCATCTGACCTTCATTCTGTGAAGCACTTCATTAACAAATGTTAACATGTTAAAACATGATTAACATATTTTCATGTTACTGTTCAAAATTCTGATCTTCTGCTCCATTTTATCAGATAAGCTAAATTGAATGGAGGTTATATTTAGAAATAAATTTTATTTGCTTTTTCTACTGTTTTTGTTACTGATAATTACTGATTTATTTAGTTTTTGATAATACTTAGTTTGCACATTAAGCTTGCGGAGGTCTTGTACTGTTGAGCTCATTATTGCAGACCTGGGAAGCAGAATTCTCTGTGCAGAAACCAGTGGTCTGGGTCTGTTCATTGTTTTTTTGTTTGTTTGTTTTTTAATTTCAGCTTTTTGGGCTTCAATTCAGCAGAAATCCCACTTTTAGCCACCTTTCCCCTTGCAGTAGCCGAGAATCCCACTGTGCACCCCACTCCTTCAGCCTGGGGCTGTGGAGGAGTTGAGAGCATCAGGGCTCTTGTGGGTAGAGGAGCTTTTGTGTTCTGGTAGCCCCAGTGCAGCACCCCCAAAGGGAGCTGCTCGTGGCTCTGGTTTGCTGCTCCTGGTGCTGTAGCTTCACCAGAATGTGTTTTGCTTTATGAATGATTCAATGTTTGTCTGTGCTGCTGCCTGTGAGTGCCTTTTCCAGCTGATTGTGCTCTGGGGACCTGCTGCCCTTTCCCTGTGCACTGGAGCACTTTGATAATTGCATGTGAACGTTTTTGCCATCACAGAATAGAGCCCCAGAATGGTTTGGGTTGGGAGGGACCTTAAAGCTCATCCAGTGCCACCCCCTGCTATGGGCAGGGACACCTCCCACTAACCCAGGTGGCTCCAGCCTGGCCTTGGACACTTCCAGGGATCCAGGGGCAACCACAGCTTCTCTGGGCACCCTGTGCCAGGGCCTGCCCACCCTCACAGGGAGCAGTTCCTTCCCAATATCCCATCTAACTCTGTCCTCTGGCAGGGTAAAGCCATTCTCCCTTGTCCTGTCCCTCCAGGCCCTTGTCCAAAGTCCCTCTCCAGCTCTCCTGGAGCCCCTTTGGGTACTGGAAGGGGCTCTGAGGTCTCCTTGGAGCCTTCTCTTCTGCAGGCTGAACAATCCCAACTCTCTCAGCCTTTCCTTGTAGGAGAACTTTAATAGGTACAAGTTCTAGCAAAGTATTTTTGTTAGTATGAATCACACAAAGATTAGTTTCCTCAAGTTTTTTTTTCTTAACACTGTAAATGGAATCTGTCAGTAAATAACTGTCCTGGTTCCTCCAGCCCTGGAACGTGCCCTGGAAGCTCCCCACTGCTGGCTTTTAATCAGAGCTCTTAAGATGTGGATCCAGACTGTCTCCAGCTCAAAACATGAGACACCAAATTGTCCTCAGGGAGACCTCAGGAGCTTCCTTTTCAGATTTTAGATAAACCAGGAGGAAAAGCAGAGGATGGTTTGTGTTCACATTTCCCAGTTTAGCCCAGGGGCCTGAAGTCTGAACTTTGCTGCCAAACAAACTGAGGAAGGAATTGCTGCTTGTTGATCTGCTCCTCTTGGAGGGGCTAAATAGAAGCATCCAGACAATCTGGAACCCATTTGCTGTACAGAAAGCATTTCAAATGTTGGGTTTGGGGTTTTTTGAGAAGTAACATGTGCAGCTTTGCCAAACCAGCTGCCATTTCCATGCTGTTCAAAAATAACGGTGGCAGTGTGTAGGAAACAGCACATGTAGATCAGATTTTTTGTGTTGACAATGCTGGTAGGCTGCAGAACTGGAGTAACCACATGAAGGTGTGTCTGGTTCTTCTAAAAAATCATAAAAATTCCAAAACCATGCAAAAATCCAGAAAATTTCTTGTCCTGGGGAGTTGGCAAATGTTTTATTTACAGGAAGTACGAGACACAGGGAAACACATTTGTCACCCTGGGATTCTTCTGTTGTTTCCACAGCTGATGCACAGTCACCCATTCACCATTCCATGCTTCTGTCTGTATCCTAGAAAAAACAGCATGAATTGGGAGCAGCAACCAAACAGCCTGGAACTGCCTGTACTCCCCTGGGGGCCTGTTCCTGCAGCTGCAGGCAGTGGTGGGGGCTCTGCAGCTGGGATTGCTGCTTGGGCTGGGCCAGAGTGGCCTTGTCCCTGTCCTGCAGCACCAAACAGGCTCCTGAGACTTCAGGCTTGGATCAAATCCCTTCAGCAGGGCAATGTGGGAAGGAGCTGGGGATCAAACCCACTCTTCCAGAGATGCTGTGTGTAAACCTGGGCTACTGCAGTGAGCTGGAGGGTGGGATGGGAAGTGGCTGAGTTAAAGAATAAGTTCAGATCTTGATGGAGTTAAGGAGAACTGGAGTCTTCTGGAAGCAGCTGTTCCCAGCAGTTAAAAAGTGTTCCTGGGGCAGAGCTGGTGTTGTTTGCTCTGGGTTGTTGGTGTGCTGCTGTTAACATCTTTACTTAACTCTCCAACTCTTTCCTTGTTTCAGAAAAGAATTCAACTTATGAAGAGGAAGCTGGAGGGATCCAGACTCCCCCCCATGTTTCTAATCCTCAGGTATGAACACTCTGCCCTGTGATCTTCAGCTTTTACTGGAGCTTCTGTGAAGTTCCTTCCCTCTTTTGAGCAATTAATGGGTAATCTGCTGAATTTCCCTTATTTCCCCCAGTCACTATTTCCAGCAACAAAATTCCTTTACATTTTACTTCCTGGTGTTTTCCAGAACTATTCTAAAGCACTGACAAAAGGCTGTTCCTCTGAAATACAGCTCTCAAAACAAACAGGTGCTGTGACTGTTACTGAGTGAAAAGGGGAATGTAATTTCCATGTTAATAAACTGCCTAACAGAAATTCCACTGCTAATTCTGACAACCAAAGCTTGTTTAAAAGTTGATTAAAACTTAAAAATTCAAGTTTATAACTCAGGTTATATTCCCTGCATGTAGAAATTGGTGGCATTTATACATGGAGGACTGCTTCACACAGGTCCTTAAGATTTCTTAAAACAGGATAGCTGTAGGTAAGTGTGAGTGATTTACTGTATAAAACCAGCACATGCTTTTCTCTGCCAGGGCCCTCCAGCACACCCAGCTGTAAAAGCTGTGACTTCCATGGGTTATCACCATTTAAATGCTCCCATATTTCAATGTTGGCTCAGGCACTGCACAGAACAGTGAATGCCCCAGCACTGAGCCCTGCTGTGGTCTCCAGTGTGTATTTTTTGCTGCTGTCACAAGGCAAAATCTATTTTCTGGTTTCAGGTTGATCATTTGACCCGTAAAACATCTGAGCTGATTGTGTCAGAGAGCAGGACAAGAAGTGGAAAGATATTCCAAAGCTGCATTGTTAGTATCAGGTTTTTCTTTAGTTCTCATCACTTCTGTTCCAAACAGTGAATAAAACTCAGAGTTTGAATGCATTTGCTATTGACAGAATGAAATTCTCATCACTTCCTAAATTCCCATTCAATTCAACACTGTCAAAAAGAATTCTGTCCCAAAGGGTTAGAAGCTGATTTGATGCAGGTAACACAGGTTGAGAAAGACTCAGTTTTAGTTTATATCCTGTTGGGAATGCATTTAGCCAAATTTCCTGCTGGTTTGATCCATGAGCCAGGGGAGTTTGTGCCAGCAGAGATCCCCAGCACAGTTCACCCAGTGCTTCCTTATGCTTCTGCTTGGGAAACACTGGGCCAAAATGATAACCTCACCTCTGTGCCTCCTTCATTCCAAGAAAAATCTCTTTTATTTGCTTAATCAGGTCAGTCTGGTGGGCAGTGCTGCTTGTGGGGACCCAAATCCTTCCCACCTGGCACAGCTGGAGCTGAGGTTGTGTCCAGGCTGGAATTGGACCTTTGGGCCCCATGTCTGTGCTGCTCCTTCACTGACTGAGCTTGGCAGCTGCAGTTCTGGGAGACTTTGGGGGCCTTCACCAGGTATTTGGGATATTGGGAATGCTGAGTGAGGGGTAGATCCTTCTCCAAAACCTGTGAGGTGAATTTTTCTCTCTTCTTTTATGCAAGAAATTGTTCCCTGTGAGGGTGGGGCTGGGATGGAATTCCCAGGGAAGCTGTGGCTGCTCCTGGATCCCTGGAAGTGTCCCAGGCCAGCTTGGACAGGGCTTGGAGCAGCCTGGGACAGTGGAAGGTGTCCCTGCCATGGCAGGGGTGGCACTGGATGAGCTGTAAGGTCCCTCCCTGTTTCCAACCAGTCATATTCAGTGCTTTTTCTTACTCAGTGATGTGACAAAAGAGAAAGTTGTTCTGTTTGCTCACTATCCCTGTATATTTTTCAAAGAGATTTTACTGAACTTAATAATAAATTTATTAAACAAAACACAAAATGCTTTAAATAACCAAAAGGACAGTAGAGCTAAAGGTTCACTGTCATCTTGTCATGGGAGAGTCAGAACCAGCAGGACTGAGCTCTCAGTCCCTGGGCAGGGACAACTTCCACTATCCCAGGCTGCTCCAAGCCCTGTCCAGCCTGGCCTTGGACACTTCCAGGGATGGGTCATCCATGGAATAATCTGTGCCAGGGCCACCCCAGGACCTCACAGGGAACAATTTCTCCCATATCTCCAACCTCAATTTCCCCTCTTTCAGTCTGAACCCATGACTCCTTGTCCTGTGCTGCAGTTCCTGATGGACACAGCTCCTTGATGCAGCTGTGGCAGCAGGAATGCATCCCAGCAGAAAATTCATCCCAGCAGGAATGCATCCCAGCAGGAATGCATCCCAGCAGGAAATGCATCCCAGCAGGAATGCATCCCAGCAGAAAATTCATCCCAGCAGAAAATTCATCCCAGCAGAAAATTCATCCCAGCAGAAAATTCATCCCAGCAGAAATACATCCCAGCAGAAAATGCATCCCAGCAGAAAATGCATCCCAGCAGAAAATGCATCCCAGCAGAAAATTCATCCCAGCAGAAAATTCATCCCAGCAGAAATGCATCCCAGCAGAAAATGCATCCCAGCAGGAATGCATCCCAGCCTTCCTTCAGTTGATCAGTTGTGCCAGGAAATAGTATCCAGCTGTTCCTGCAGGCCCGGCCCGTCTGGGCAGGGACTGGATGTGTCACACGTGTCCTGCTGAGAGTGGGCTGTGCCCTGTTGTGCCCGGGAGCTCCTGTAATTCCCTGCGTTGGTTTTCCTCGGCAGGTGCAGCAGGCGGAGCTCTCCTCCAGCCAGGATGTGCTGCCCAAAAGGAGGAAGCTCAGCGAGCCCAAGGAGCAGTTTTAGCCGCCCATCTCCCGAGTTCTCCACTCCCGTTCGGTTCTTCCCTGTGGCTGTTGGGTTTTGAGGATCTGTTCTGCTCCACTGGCAGTCCCATGGAGTGTGTTTTAAGGAAGGAAAACGGCTGGAAGCCCAGCTGAAGAATTCTGAACTCGTTTTGTGCGGGACCAGATTGGATTTGGGGGTTTGTGGGTTGGCTGCAGGTCCTGATGGTGATGGAGGAAATTCATCCCCCGGCATGAGGTTCCACCAGTGCCTTTGGGCTGTGGTTCTGAGCTGAGGAACTCACCCAGAACCTGCCTGCCCCAAAACCTCTCCAGTTTTGGGGTGATTTCCAGGGCTTTCCAGAGGGCTGGGCTGTCAGTTACGGGCTGTTACAGTTTTGGGGTTACAGTTTTTGCTTTTCCTACCGGGACAGTTGGAGGAGTTGGATGCTTTGCGTTTCTCCCAGACCAGAAGCACCATAGAAGAACAAGCCCTCTTCGTGCCTTAAATTCCAGAGTGCCTGCCAGAACGCAGGAATTTCTGATGCCAGGTATCCATGGCAGCGCCTGTTCCAAGGTGTGAGGGCACTGGGAGAACCTGGGCGTCCTTAGAAGGATTTGTGGCAGAGGCTGGACACGGTGCCACGTCCTCCTGCGACACCGCGGCGTTAATGGTCGGGAACGGGAGTGAAGCCGGTCCCGCCGGCGCGGGCGGGCACAGCTGAACGTTTCCTGACGGATTTGACTTTTAAATTAGGAATGTCTGTTCATCATCAGTGCTCTATTAAACGGCGTTCATCTTTGGCAGCGGCCTGTCCCGTTACCGGCGGGACGGGAAGGCAGCGGGATGGGATGGGGGAACGGGACACGGGACGGGGCTGGAGCGGGGATGGGACACGAACGGGAATGGGATGGGACACGGGACAGGACGGGACAAGCAGGAACGGGACAGGAATTGGACTGGACACGGAATGGGACACGGGACGGAACTGGAGCGGGAACGGGACACGAGCGGGAATGGGATGGGACACGGGA
>VXAX01003179.1:0-35262 GCA_013399835.1 Leptocoma aspasia
CTGTGCCCACCAGGTTGCCACCGACGGCGAGGAAAACCATCTTCTTGGCAGCAGGGATACTCTTCCGGGGATCCATACTTGGTCTGGACCACATACCTTCTTTTAAACATGCCCCACCTTAATGACTTGACCCTGTCTGCTCTGCAAGGTACCTTATTGAACCTTCGGCACTCGATTGCTAGGGGCTCTGCTTTTGAACTTAATTCCCTCCCGGCCCGTATTTGAACAGGTAATACCACTCTGAGGAGTCTAGTTCTATAATACCAAATGCAGTGGCAAGCCTTAAGAGACGGCTAGTCAAACCCTGTTCCCTTTCCAAACACTTAGTGCACAACCCCGAAGGTTTATATCCCCCTTTACAATGTGCAACCCAAATCTCGTTACAATATCCACACTTGAAATGTGTAAAAGGATAGCATTCACAACCAGCTTTTATACAACTTATCTCATCCCCCTCCGTCATTTACTCGGTCAGCGCAATTTGATGTTTAGGTTCCCAGGTGAGGAAGTGATTCTCCACTCTGCTGTTTTGTCCTGATGTTCAATCTTTTTCACCCGAGATGCGTGTGTCCAGCCCTTTTCAGCTGTTTGGATAGCTGTATCTGTAGTTAGAAGGACAAGAAAAGGGCCTTCACAGTGAGGAGAGAGAGGAACCTGTCTCCAGGTTTTTATGAGGACCTGATCTCCTGGTTGTATTTTATGGAGAGCAAACTCCAAGGGGGCATTCTTTGTTATCATCCCTTGTTTCCTTAATTCTTGTAAATATTTATTGATTGCTATAAAGTAAGCCTGTATTTGCCCATCTTGTATCCTTGGGTGTCCTATTGGCATCCCGTGTGTATAAGGCATTCCATATAGCATTTCAAAAGGTGATAACCCAGTCCCTGAATGAGGCAAGGTTTGAATGTTTAGCAAAGCCAGTGGGAGGCACTTGAACCAGGACATCCTAGTTTCTAACATTAATTTTGATAATTGGGCTTTTAAACTTTGATTCATTCTTTCAACCTGCCCAGAGCTTTGGGGGTGCCAGGGGGTGTGGTATTCCCATCTAATTCCTAGGGATTCCACTAGTTGCTTAACGATTTTTGAAGTAAAATGGGTTCCTTGATCTGAATTTATACATTTCACTAACCCATATCAGGGTATGATTTCTCCTAATAATATTTTTGATACAACCCAAGCCGTGGCCCTAGAACTTCGAAAGTCCTCGACCCAATGAGTTAACTTATTTACTATTACGAACAAGAATTTGTACCTGCCTACCTTTGGTAGCTCAGTGAAATCCACCTGTATTCTTTCAAAAGGGTGGTAGGCTACTGGACGACTTCCCATTACTACTTGTCGTGCCCTGGCCCGATTGACCTTTTGGCAAATCAAGTGCCCCTGTACCTCTTGTTTTGCCAACTCATAAATACCTTTGCACCTGAAGAATCTCAAAAATTGTTCGGCCAGGGCCTGAGTTCCCCAGTGTGTCTGCTGATGTAGCCTCTGCAAGATCTTTCTGCTGTAATCTTTAGATAATAATTCCCTTCCATCTGGCAATTTCCACTTACCTTCTTCTAACCTTCCCCCCAATTTCTTGTATCCTTCTATTTTCTCTGGGGAAGGATACAAGGGATAGTCCTGCGGGTCACTTTCCTCCACTTTCAGGGTGCTTACCCTCAACAAAGCTGCACCTTTTGCTTCTTGATCAGCTACGTTGTTTCCCCGAATCCGAAATTGCATTCCGGTTTGGTGTCCTTTCACATGCACTATTGAAACTGCTTCTGGTTCCCTGATAGCATCTAGGATTTGTCTTATTAGTTCCCCATGCACTAGCCCTCGTCCTCGGGTGTTAATTAGTCCCCTTTCTTCCCAGATCTTCCTGAAGGTGTGGGCTACCCCAAAGGCATATTTAGAATTGGTAAAAATGGTTTCCTTCTTTCCTTTTAACCTCCGCAAAGCCCTTAAAACTGCACATAATTCACACGCCTGACCTGACCAACTGGCATTCAAAGGCCCCGACTCTACCACTTCCCCGGTTTTCCTGTCCACCACGGCATATCATGACTTCCTTTTTCTATCTACTACCCTCGCTGAACCATCCACAAACCACTTCTCTCCTTCTAATTCCTCCTCTTCTAAGTCTAACCTAATCTTTGTTTGGAGTTCTACTACCTCTGCACAATCATAAGTCAGTTCCCCTGAGATGTCCCCATACAGAAATTGAGCTGGGTTCTGGGCTTTGGTAGTCCGCAATTCCAAATCAGGAGAATGAACTAGTATAGCCTCATACTTTAGGAGTCTAGCATCAGTGAGCCATTTGTCAGCCTTCTGTTGCAATATACTCCTTACATTATGAGGAGTATACACCACCAGGGGAGCTCCAAAGGTGACCTTCTTAGCTTCTTCTACCAGTAATGCTACAGCCACAATTGCCTGTAAATAAGTGGACCACCCCCTGCTCACAGGATCCAACAATTTTGATAGGTATCCAACTGGCTTCTTATCCCCCGCCCAGTCCTGTGTCAGTACTCCCTGAGCTGTATGGCTACTGACATCCACGAATAACTGGAAGGGTCTCTTTATATCAGGGAGACTCAACACCGGGCTTCCATAAGGGTCTCTTTTAGCTTTTTGAATCCCTCCTCATCCTGTTCAGTCCACTTTAACCTGTCAGTGGTGAATTTTTCATATAAAAACTTTACCTTTTTACTGTATCCTTCAGTCCATTGCCTGCAGTATCCCAGGAGTCCCAGCAGCTGCCTGATTTCCCTTTTTGTCCGAGGGGAGGGCAAAGTAATGATTCCTGCCACCCTTTCGGGGTCCAATTTCTTTTTACCTTTGGTCAGCCAATGTCCTAGGTATTTTACCTCTGGTTCAGTAAACTGTAGTTTGGATTTTGAAACCTTCAGACCTTTATCTCCTAAGAAATTCAATAGAGCTATGGTGTCATCCCTTCCATCCTCTTCCCTAGGACCTGCTACCAGCAGGTCATCTACATATTGTAATAATTTTGTCCTGTTGGTCGGCACAAACTGGTTTAGTAATTGTTTGAGTGCCTGGCCAAATAAATTCGGTGAGTCCACAAACCCCTGGGGCAAAGATGTCCACCTGAGTTGTTGTTTCCTATTTGTGTCTGGGTCCTCCCATTGAAATGCAAGATAGTCTCGACTATCCTTTGCTAAAGGACAAGTCCAGAAGGCGTCTTTCAGGTCTATTTCACTATACCAAATGTCCTCAGGGGAGATATTACTTAATAGAGTGTAGGGATTTGAGACCGTAGGGAATGGAGTCTTAGTTCTCCTGTTCACAGCTTGTAAGTCCTGCACCAGTCGATAGCTACCATCAGTTTTCCTTACAGCCAGAATGGGTGTGTTATGTCTGGACATGCAAGGTTCCAGGGTCCCTTTCTGTATCAGTTCTTCTATTACCAGTTTCAATCCCCTTCTACCTTCCAGGGGTATAGGATACTGTTTGTTATAAATAAAAACGTGATCCAGCAAATATATAATAATTTTAGAGAGCCAATTTAATAATAATAATAAAAATCAATTTTATTCTCGAGACCATGTTATGGTAGCAACAGCCACGATCGAAAAAAAGCAGCGCCGAGCCCGGGAAGTCAACGTGGGTGAACACTGACCCAACCTCTATCGCATTGGATCCCCCCCTGTTTGCCGATGCAGTCCTGGTCCAAGTGAGTTATATACTATTTATTTGGCCACGAGCCACAGTTCTTTCACTCCTTTCCGTCCCCACATATGCAAGTGTTTTTCTTTTCTTCGTTTAGAGTTGGACAAAGGGACTTTGGGGAAGTGATGAATACTGTAGACAGTTTTCCGGACCTCGCCATTGGTGTGCAGAAATTTGATGGTCTGCTTATCTTGACCGGTGATAGGTGTTAATGTTTCCAGATGTCCAGGGATATCTCATCTGGAGATATCCATCTTGAATTTGTAGCCAGGGCGTATCTAGATATCAGGGGAGAAAGACCTATCTCCACCCAAAACCCCTTCCTTTTATTTTGTTAATAGGGTATTCTTTTGCGGTCTGCCAGCTGCGGTTGGAGTTGAATCCTTTAGTCAGAGCGGGTTGGTTTCTTGAATCCTATATTCTGTTTCCCAAACTGTACAATATTTCCTTTATAACATTTATTAAACATAACATATTAACTCTCCAGCCCAAATTATCTTCTATATTTATAACATGTTTGACCCTAATCGGGTCTTCGGGCCTTTTGATTTTGATATGGATTGGTTCCATATCTATTTTACCTGCCTCCCCCGGTGTATGCCAAACCTTGGGATTTATTTTGCTCTCATCATCGGTAGTCAGCTTGTATAAGCTTACCAAAAGCTGGGATTCTTCTGCAATCAGGCTTACCCCGAAACTTACCATCAAATCCCCACCTAATAGAGTATAGTCTGCTGCTTCTACTAGTAACATGCTACCTATGCAGAACTTTGTTTCTGATTCTATTTCTATGTTTTTAATGANAGACCATGTTATGGTAGCAACAGCCACGATCGAAAAAAAGCAGCGCCGAGCCCGGGAAGTCAACGTGGGTGAACACTGACCCAACCTCTATCGCATTGGATCCCCCCCTGTTTGCCGATGCAGTCCTGGTCCAAGTGAGTTATATACTATTTATTTGGCCACGAGCCACAGTTCTTTCACTCCTTTCCGTCCCCACATATGCAAGTGTTTTTCTTTTCTTCGTTTAGAGTTGGACAAAGGGACTTTGGGGAAGTGATGAATACTGTAGACAGTTTTCCGGACCTCGCCATTGGTGTGCAGAAATTTGATGGTCTGCTTATCTTGACCGGTGATAGGTGTTAATGTTTCCAGATGTCCAGGGATATCTCATCTGGAGATATCCATCTTGAATTTGTAGCCAGGGCGTATCTAGATATCAGGGGAGAAAGACCTATCTCCACCCAAAACCCCTTCCTTTTATTTTGTTAATAGGGTATTCTTTTGCGGTCTGCCAGCTGCGGTTGGAGTTGAATCCTTTAGTCAGAGCGGGTTGGTTTCTTGAATCCTATATTCTGTTTCCCAAACTGTACAATATTTCCTTTATAACATTTATTAAACATAACATATTAACTCTCCAGCCCAAATTATCTTCTATATTTATAACATGTTTGACCCTAATCGGGTCTTCGGGCCTTTTGATTTTGATATGGATTGGTTCCATATCTATTTTACCTGCCTCCCCCGGTGTATGCCAAACCTTGGGATTTATTTTGCTCTCATCATCGGTAGTCAGCTTGTATAAGCTTACCAAAAGCTGGGATTCTTCTGCAATCAGGCTTACCCCGAAACTTACCATCAAATCCCCACCTAATAGAGTATAGTCTGCTGCTTCTACTAGTAACATGCTACCTATGCAGAACTTTGTTTCTGATTCTATTTCTATGTTTTTAATGACCAGGACTTTAAAGGGTTCTCCTTTTAAATTACCACCAGAGAGTCCTTGCTTTTTGTGCACCCTGGCGGCAGCCGCTGAACGGTGCTCCGTTTGGCTCCCGAGTCCACCAGAAAAGTGAGTTCCTGTTTTTGGGGTCCTATCCTCAGTTTTATCAAGGGCTCCTCTGATGTTCTTGACCCCAAATTAAAAAGCCCCTGACCCCTCTAGTCCTCCTGGAACATTTGCTCATCCTTTATTCGTTTCCTGCATTCCCTTTTCATGTGTCCCTTACCTTTGCAGTAAAAGCACTCTGGAAGGCTTTTCTGGCCGTTCGAGTGTTTCCTCTGAGGGTGACTTTGTTTCCTCTGGGCCAGGTAGCTAGGGGCATGCTTTACCAGGTTCTGGACTTGTTCCTGCTTTTGAGCCTCCCTTACAGCTGCTACTAACACCTTCGCTTGTGCCTTTTGCTGTTCCTCGCTCCTCCTCATGTAAACCTTTTGTGCTTCCCTGAGCAAATCTCGAAGACCTTTCTCTTGCCAATTTTCTATTTTCTCTAACTTCCTCCATATGTCTTCCCATGATTTTGCCACAAACTGTGTTTTTAATAGGACTGCCCCGACGGGTGACTCGGGGTCCGTCCCTTTTCCTAGAAGATGTACAATAAATGTTATAAGATATGGTATATTCCTAAGAAGAATTCCTAAGAATATACCATATCTTACTTACAACATTTATTGTACATATTATATTTTAACCATAAGCACGAATTATCCTACACCATCTATAACACTGGGAAGGGCAGAAGCCCCACCTGAACTTTTAACTGAAAGTTCAAGTACAATCTTGAGCGTCCCGGTCCCATCCAGAAAGCTGTGCCAAGAGCTCTTACATCACCACGGAGCATGCTCCCTTTAGAACAAAATGGCGGCGCCGAAGTTGCCGTACAACAAAATAGCAGCGCCCACAGGAAGTTGCCGTACAACAAGATGGCTGCCCCCAGTACCGAGCATGCTCAGTGCAGCAGGCGCCATTTTGTAACCATCAAGACTGCCGACCTCTTGAAGCAGCGCCACCTCTGGCCACTTTTGTTATTGTAAGCAAAAATGAGTGACAGTTTCACACAGACACACAACAGGAGAAACAAACCTACCGGATGCAGTTCAATCATATCCAGAGAAAGACTCAAATTTACTCCCTCCACATACCAGAGACTTTTCAAATTTTAAATCAACTGCTCATTCAGAAAATGCAATCCTGCCAACTCAACTAGTAAGAAGCCCAGAGGGCACAGAACAGACAGAAACAACACAAGAATACCTGAGGAACTTCAGTCTGCTCCTGTTTGCAAAATTATCAGCTGTTTCCCCAGTGATTCAAAGTTTTAAAGATTATTAATAGTAACCTTATAACTTCTGTTATTCTTGTTTTCTATAGGTAACAGCAATACATAGTGACTGTTATTAGTATTATATGAATGCTTAAAAAGTGGTTGTCTTAACCCCTTCAAACACTTGCTGCTAATATATTGCTTGTATTAAGTGAATTCATTGATTTTTTGATAAGAATTATTTATAAGGTACTTTATATTATTTACACTTGCTGCTAATATATTGCTTGTATTAAGTGAATTCATTGATTCTTTGATAAGAATTATTTATAAGGTACTGTTATAGTATTTACAGCTGGCTTTCATATGCTTTACCGTCTCTTTATGTGATCACTTATAAGACATGTGTCTTTTCAAGATCTTTTTGTTCTCAGTTATTTACATGTCCTTTTCACCCAGACTACCTCCCTAACCTATTGTCTCAACAGACTTCTAAGAAAAAGATATTTGAGCTTCATTGAAAGCCTCTTCCAGAGTGTTAGTCTTGTGGTTTTCTTCAGTTACTACTATAGAAGCACTCCAGCAGAGAATCCAGATGTAACATTAACTTCTTTTTTTGAGTTTCATACTAGGTAATCAGTCTCTCATGCAGCTGCACTTCCTCCACCTTCACACTCTCACTGTCCAGATCCAGACTACCAATCATGTCTGTGACCACTTTCAGATCTTTGAAGAAGAAGTTTGCTGTGCTTGAAGCATCTTTATCCTGAAGGAAGCTTCAGAGGGATTCAATTATTAGATGGTTGGATTGGTTTTAACCCTAAAGTTTTTATTCATAACTGCTATTCTTAAGAGTCTTGTTTTAAAAAAAATGTGTTTAGTGACATCCATTAATTAGAGTTTGGGTTGTGGCCAGACCCTAACTCTAATTAAATGGGAAAATTACTAATAAAACCAGATATTTTCTATATCGAAACTAAATTCAAGTCACTTTAGCTTGACAGTTTGACCTTCCTAATATAACAGCCAAACCTGCTTTTGAAGTGAGCTTGGAAAAACATTGTCTGGACATGATTTTCCAATTCTCTCCTGATTTGAGGTTTATCAGCTGTTGCAAACTCTAGGATGACAGTTCAGTGTTATAGTACTTGGTAATTATATAACTTCATATATGTTATTGATTGTGTACATCATCTAATTAATTCCTAGTTGCTGTCAGTTTCTTTTTCACTACATGTATGAGTTTACTCTGATGTTTTCTCATGTTGATAAGCAAAGCATACTAGTAATGACAAATGACATTATCTTATATAATTTTGTAAAACAAAATGAATTAATATTTTGTTTCCCAAATCAAACCCCATTTTTCACTTTCAAGATTTTGAGCAAATCCCCCGGTCCCTGCGGGGGTGTGACTTTGCTTGTATTTTAATAAGCACAGAGAAAACCCTGTGAAGTACAAGAAAACATTGACCACCCCACAAGCAGAGAAGACGACACACAGACGTGAACTGAGATTCCAGCTTGCACCTGACATCTTGTGCTTCGCCCACAAAAGCTTGTGGACTTTAAGTTTCTTTATAAGAGTAGGAATCAGTAGTGTTGTAAAATTTTTGTTAGATAATAGCTTAACCTACAATAGGTTCGCAACGTTGCAAGAATCACCGACAATGACTCACAACCCATTTCTGCTGTGGCTTCAAAGCACCCATGCTAACAGTCCTCGTACCTGTACTCCCACACAAAAAGACACTTCAACCCAGGTATCGGAAAAACCACAACATAATTAGAGCACTCATCGTATGGAACACCTGCCTTTGTCACTTTTCCTTTCTAGTGCTGATTCCTGTCCACTTGCCATTGTCCTTCAATGGCAAAAGAAAAAGGGGGAGCAGCAACCCGACCAGAAGTTTGGCCCGACAGCAATTCAGCCAGTTTTGGATCACGAGCAGAACAGGTGCTCTTGCCGCATTAATACTAAAAGGCAGAGACAGGATCGTAGAAATAGATGGAAAGGACCCAGCTGATTTCAGTGTTCCAATGAAAAATGAAGATTTAGAATGGCTGTTGAGACACTCTGTTGCAATGCGAGAGGCATGGTTAGGTTTCTCAGGAGTGATTCATAACAAGCAACCAAAAGGGCCTATGTGGCGCTTGATTGAGCATCATCAGTGGCTGGAAAGACCTTTATGCTCACTGAAACGGGTCAACAGAAAGACAGTTTTTACTGACTATTGTTGTGGTCTATACATTGAAGAAAGGACTCTTGACAATAAATCAGAAGGCTAATATGATTTATTAAAATGACTCTATAATTTTAGTATTTTTCTATATCTGCTCAGCAGAGAGCATTCTCTATGCTCCTGCTGCTGCTTCGTCCAGGGAAAGTTCTGAATGTTTACAATATCAGAAAGATTACAGTCTTTCAGCTCTTTCTCCCACTCTCAAGGAGGAGAGCTGAGGAATTGTAAAATGTCTTTGAAGAATACTAGATATCTTGTTTACAGAAAGCCTATACAGAGTAAAAGAACAGCAAAAGGATGTTCTCCTATGGGAAACTGATCAGAAGGCTTACACACAGAGAAACTTATAATATGTTCATAGCAACAACTGATGCCAGTCAAAAAACAAAGAGAGCTGCATGTATCTGGCAACAGCAAAGAAGAATTGAAGACGTGCTCATCAGGCAAACTCAGAATCAACACCTTGGNGCGAGAGGCATGGTTAGGTTTCTCAGGAGTGATTCATAACAAGCAACCAAAAGGGCCTATGTGGCGCTTGATTGAGCATCATCAGTGGCTGGAAAGACCTTTATGCTCACTGAAACGGGTCAACAGAAAGACAGTTTTTACTGACTATTGTTGTGGTCTATACATTGAAGAAAGGACTCTTGACAATAAATCAGAAGGCTAATATGATTTATTAAAATGACTCTATAATTTTAGTATTTTTCTATATCTGCTCAGCAGAGAGCATTCTCTATGCTCCTGCTGCTGCTTCGTCCAGGGAAAGTTCTGAATGTTTACAATATCAGAAAGATTACAGTCTTTCAGCTCTTTCTCCCACTCTCAAGGAGGAGAGCTGAGGAATTGTAAAATGTCTTTGAAGAATACTAGATATCTTGTTTACAGAAAGCCTATACAGAGTAAAAGAACAGCAAAAGGATGTTCTCCTATGGGAAACTGATCAGAAGGCTTACACACAGAGAAACTTATAATATGTTCATAGCAACAACTGATGCCAGTCAAAAAACAAAGAGAGCTGCATGTATCTGGCAACAGCAAAGAAGAATTGAAGACGTGCTCATCAGGCAAACTCAGAATCAACACCTTGGAGAACTGCTCTTGCATCTGAGGAGTGTGCTGAAGCAGCGTCAGCATGTTTTTTGTGTCATGCACATTTGAAGCCATCAATGGAACATTGGCCTGGGAGAAGGCAATGTGCGAGCAGATGCAGCAGTCAGTTATGTCATTCATGTTCCTCCACAGAACAAATGTGAAGGAGCTCGCAATAGCCATGAATGCGAGAGCATTGCATCGACAATTTCAGATCTCCCTGAACGACACAAAGGGGAGTGTGCGTGCCTGCCCTCAATGAAGTCAGCATGGACCTGGTCTTGGACTGGGCACAAACCCAAAGGGTTTGAAAGCATTAGAATTATGGCAAATGGACGTAACTCATGTTTCAGAATTTGGAAGATTGAAATATGTACATGTAACTGTAGATACCTACTCGAAGTTTATTTGGGCCACAGGACAGCCAGGAGAAAGAGCTTTGCATGTCGAAAGACATTTATTTGCCTGTTTTGCAGTAATGGGAGTGCCTGCAGAGATCAAAACTGACTGGCTCAGCTTATGTCAGTCAGCGGATCACCAAGTTTATGCAGAAGTGGGGTGTGAAACATACTACCGGAATTCCTCACTCTCCCACAGGTCAAGCTACTGTAGAAAGAGCAAATCGTACCCTGGAAGAATATTTGGCAAAGCAAAAACAGAATGATGAGACTGATGTAGCCAGTTGTTTGTCAAAAGTACTATTTACACTAAATTATTTATGTTTAGCAGAAGGAAGAGAAGAACCTGTGGTTGTGATACACTACCTCGCAATAAAGGAGGGAAGACCACAGGCCATTCCAGGACTTTATGTCTATCACAAAAATATGTGGACTGGAGAATGGGAAGGTCCAAGTCCTGTGTTGTTTAATGGTCGTAGTTACATGTGTGTTTCTACAGGAGCAGGACCTGTCTGGGTGCCGAGTCGATTCACCTGCGCATGTCCACAAACAGTGACGACAGCCAACGACGAAAATGACAGCGAAAACAGTAACTCATCCAGGGCTTCTTGCAACAGCTCCGAAGCCAATTAGAACTGATACCATAGAGTGTGGGAAAAATTGTTATAGTAATCATTTAGAGCAGTCATTTAGTAAATAATTCGTATCTGATATAGAAAATATTATAAAGTTTTTAGATGAAATAGTACTAACCTATATAGTAAGCCTTTGCTTTGTGTTGTGTAATACTAATCATAGTTAAGAAATTAAGTTTGTTAAGAGTTATAAGCATTTAAAATCAAACAACAACCAGTCAGTGTCCCCTTGCTTCAAAACTAAGGCAAACAACATGCTGTGGATTGGAATGTATATACTGTGGATTTTACAAGGAAATAGAAAAACAACAGTGCATGAACTGCTTGATATTGACCAGAGACAAAATGTGTGGGTCAATTGGGCTAACCAAATTGGGCAAGATTCTTTTTGTCTGTCTTTAGCTACGCCTTCTGATCCCTTTTGTACATGTTTAATTGGAGTCCCATTGAATTCCATGGGAGAGTTCATAGCTTGGACACAAGCCAAAATATATTCAAATTTAGACAAAGCTTGGAACGCGTGGTACACAAGGTCCACCGGTCCCTCTGGCACTCACGGTGTTAATTGGTGTCAGATCCATAAAATTCCAAAGAATCCTTTAGGAGCACAAGCCATTGCAATTGCACAAAATCTTAATGTCACTGGTAAGACCTCTAGCACCAATGAAAGGTGCTGCAAGGATGCTACCACCAGGAATCTTTCTTATTTGTGGAGACAGAGCCTGGCTTGCAGTACCTCAGAAGGCCAAGGGAGGCCCGTGTTATTTTGGTAAATTAACATTGTTCGCTCCTTCTATCCACCAAATCCTCAACATATCTCACAAAACCTGACGAGTCAGACAAAGTGTTCTTCAGATAGGCCCTGAGTGCAAAGATAACATACTATTGTGGGAGTGTCCATCTATTATACTAGCATCAATTTTTGTCTCAGGAGTTGCTTCAATGCAAGCTCTCACACAGTTGCGACATTTAGCCTGTTGGACAGGAAAGCAAATTAACATTACATCTAAGATGCTAAGTGAGCTTGCCACTGATGTTGATAGCATCCATCATGCAGTCTTGTAAAATCGAGCTGCCATTGACTTTTTACTGTTAGCACAGGGACATGGATGTGAAGACTTTGAAGGAATGTGTTGTATGAACCTGTCTGATCACTCTGAATCGATTCACAAACAACTCTCACAGCTGAGACAATATGAGGAAACTTACTGTTGTTGATAATCCGCTTGAGAAATGGCTCAATTCATGGGGACTTATGGTTGGATCAAAGATTTAGTTCGTTTTGGTATTGTGCTTTTTATTCTTATTAAAGTGATTTTACTTATTATACCTTGCTTGCTACAATGTGTGCAAAACTTATCAATTGTGCTTTTAAGTCAGTCTGGGTTGTCCAAAAAGAAAAAGGGGGACTTGTAGCAGAATTTCTCAGAGAGCAGGGACATGACCTGCCTCTGAACCAGTTGAACAACCCAGCCTGGGCCTGAGTATAGGCCTGAGTCAAGGCCTGAGGTCTGAGTTAAGGCTCAAGCCTGTGGCGTTGTTTGAAATTATCCTAAGGCATGCAAAGGGAGTAGTCACTTGTGTAGTAATAGATACAGATTTAGGTCTGAACACTTCAGCCACCTTAAGTGTAAAGTAAGCAATGTTTAATTACATTCTTTCCATGCTGTACACCAATGAGGGGATGCTTGAAACTGTAAACAATGTTACAATGTATATAAGCAACCATTCTGCACACTAAAGGGAAGAACGTTATGGAGCCGTATGGGTGTGACTAATGTTACTTGGCCAGCTCTTCCTGGGAGGTCCCTCTTCATAGTCTTTGCCTCCGAACTAATCCCAAAAATATCCCCAAACCAGACAAATTGGAAAAAGCTATGGGCCTAGTCAACAGTGGCATATTGATTTTTCAGAATTTCCCAGGAAGGAAGGATACCGATAATTATTGATATTAACAGATACCTTTTCAGGGTGGCCAGAAGCCTTCCCCATCAAAACTGCTAAAGTGCAGAAGGTAACCAAAGCATTGTTACAAGAGATAATACCATGCTTTGGAGTCCCAGCCATGATATCTTCAGACAGAGGGCCACATTTTATTTCAATAATTTTACAGCAAATTAGCTGCCAATTGGGCATAGACTGGGAACTCCATACTCCATATCATCCCCAGTCAAGTGGCCAAGTAGAAATGATGAGTCATTTAACTAAATAGCAAATTATAAGGCTAGAGCAAGAAGCAAAAATACCTTGGCCCCAGGCTCTTCCATTAGCTTTATTGCAAATCTGGTCTAAACCAAGGACAAAAGAAAAGTTAAGTCCCTTTGAGATATTGAATGGAAGGCCATATGGGGTACAAGAGGGGACATGAACCCGAGTAGGGGAAGAAACCCTACAGAATTACATGGTGGCCCTAAATAAACAGCTCAGAGAAATTGAGAAATATATGGCTGGGTCTTGGAGCAGGGAATTAGATGGACCAGTGCATGACATACAGCCTGGCGATTATATGTCAAGGCTTTTGCAGAAAAAAAAACTTTGGACCCACAGTGGGAAGAACCATTCCAGGTGCTCCTCACCTTTACTGCAATCAAAATCAAAGAACAAAATGCCTGGATCAACCATACATGAGTGAAAAAGACTCCTGAAGAATCTTAGAAAGTGACACCAGGTGATAATGAACTGAGCTGTAGCAATAATTCAGGAAAGTACTTTTACTCAGAACAATATTGAATGACCTTGGTCCAAAGCTTTCAATTGGATTACTGGTTATATGGGAAGCTATTCTGTTATCAAAGATCTGAACCTATCAACTGTAGTCATGCATGGGGACCAGGTGTATGAAAAGCATGAGTGGCAGTACCAAATTGGCCACAAGCACCCAAGCCTCAACCATGCCATCCAAACTTGAACCCAAAGTTTATGAAATTGGACAATATGTAATAAGAAATGTGGGACAGCAACAATTGCTGTTTAACGCAGAATGGCCCCTCAGGTGTGTTGAACTGTTGATGCAGATCAACATTTCAAAGATTCAACCAGCTTGTTTTCCTTTTTTTTAGATTTGACCGGAATACTAAGTACAAGACTAGGTGTTTTGAATGGAATTGATTTACAAATATTAATGAAAAAACTGGCCACTACAACTAGTGATTTGGCAAAAATAAGGCAGCCTTTGCAGTAATTTTTGTTAGCATTAGGTGATAACCAATGGCAAGTTTCAAAAATCTTACTAAATTTAAAGGAAGCTGAAGACCAAGATCACAAATTACTAGTGAAGGCACTTAATATGGCTCAAGATAATGTGTCTTTAGCTTTTAGTTGTATACAAGCACAGCTGTAAATGCAGTCAACAGTTGCTTTAGTTATAATGGAAAGAAGTGAAGGCATCTTCCCAATTGAAATCTGAAAAGCGGTTTGGGATAATGCTGCGGGTTTAGAAAGAAGACTACAGTCTTGGTGGACAATGGTACTTACGACCCCATTACTAATGTGGCCACTGCCTTTGTACTTACCATACATAGAGCCACAATCTACATTATCCACCCTATCATGTCATTAGGACTTAATCATGAAAAGGCAGTACTTTATCCCTCTGAACATCAGGTATGGGCCAGGATGGTAAAGAAGAAATGGCAAACATAGAATCCTGTATTACTTGAGAACAGCAGGGATTCGTCTGTGAAAGTAATACTATTGATGCCCAAGACATATGCTTAGATACTGAACAGGGTGTATGCCACTTTGAGATTCACCCAGACACCATTCAGAAAATAATGTTTACATGTTTAGTCAGGGATGTGTATGCTTGAGAACTGCCTGTGCCTCAGTGAAAATAGATAATGAAAACAGGTATTTGCCTATTAACTTTAGTATATATAATTTTGTTAACATTATAGGGTGCAGTTTTACATTCAGTACCAGCTATCTCCCACAAACTGATAAAGGCCAACTACACAATGTATCACCATTTAACCTTACCTTGGTAAAGCAGTTAATAAAACATCAAGATCAGAGTGAGATCTTGAGAGGAATTAAAGAAAATAGAGAAAAGATTTTAATAACTGTTCATTATGATGCAAAGGAAATTAGCAGGGTTTTGCAAAGAACAAAGCAAGATGCAAGTCATCATCGATGGGATGTACTTTTTAGATGGTCACCAAAAGTAATTGGTATACTTAATACCCTAATCCATCCAATTATTGTTTTGCTCATTTTTGTTGGCATAAGCTTGATTTTGCCCATTGCAATATTTATTTAGAATTAGATTCTACAGTGAATGACAAGCTTAACTTCATTGTCAAGAGCATATAGTATAGCCTTGAAAGATACCATATGTCTTGGTTTTGCAAGACAGGTGTCTGCTAAGGAAGGCAGAAAAAGCCTCCCTTGGAATGGAGAATGTAAAACCCCTCCCTCCGAATTATTAGAATTTTGAAATTACGGGGCTCTCAGGCAAAGATATGGGAATAGGAATAACAGTTCTTTACTAATATGTATAATAAAGCAAGCAAACAACGACAACTACAGCATTACCCACAAACAGAACCCGAACCCGGTGACGCCGCTCGGCTGCGGCACTGTCCCTGTGCTGCAGTTCCGGTCACGGCCGGCAGGGGCGCTGGCAGCTCCCGGTGCTCAGGGCAGGTGCGGTGATCCCCACGCGGCTGCAGGGGGCGCTGCGGCGCGGGCTCGGGCAGCGCGTGGCGATGGCGGCTGGGCCCAGACGGGGAGGGATGGGAGAGAGGCCTCGCTTCAGAAACCCTTGGGGCAGCGATCGCAGGATTTTTTGGAAGCAGCAGGCTGGAAATGGCAGGAAATGAGAAGGAATCCCAGGGCAGTGAACAAGAATGTCCCCAAAACTCCACACAGCAAACAGCTGGAGCCTGCAGGGTGTCATGGCAGGGCAGGGGAATGCGAGGTCCAGCAGCAGAAGAAAGAGTTCCCTGCTGGGTCACAGCGGTGGCAGGAGGAAAAAAAACCCAGCAGTCCTGCAGTGATGGCGAAAACTCCCTTGACCGCCTGTGTCTTCTCTTGTGCCGTGAAAGAGAACGAGTGAGCTAGGAACTGCCCCCCTGCCCAAAATTTTGCTCCCAAAGAACCAGAAAAATAGGTTTTCCCCTCCCCGGCAGCTGGGACTACAGGTGTCGTGCTCAAACCATCAATTCCATTAGCAACTAAATGGGAAGGAAATTCCACACAAATTATAAGGAGAGAACAAGAAAGAAAAAAAAAACCTAACCCAAAACACTATATGACCTGGTTTGATGAAGAATCTGTATATTAGTAAAAGAATTTACTAACCCTATAGAAAAAGGGGGAATTAATCAAAGATTTAAAGAAACTGAAAGAATTAAAAGTTTAGCTAGATTTAGTTAGGGGGGATAGAAACAATTAAGAGTATACCAAGAAGAGTAGAACAGTTAATTATTAGCAGATGGAATAGGTAAGGCTAAGATATAAATCATGCATTTGTCTTTACTGTGTTTAAAGAAGCAGGGTGGGATGCAGATCTAATTGTGGAAAACCAGAGGACCGTGGCCTGCACCTGGGCCCCGAAACTTGAGCTAATAGCCAAAGGATCTGAGAGCCTGCCAACAAGGCAAAAATAAAGGTCGCTTTGACGTCAGAAGACCATGACCCATTTCAAAACCCACCGACCCATTTGAAGTGAAGGACTGCGCAAGCATGAAGGAACTTTGGTCTCAATTATACTATATTTTAATGCGAAGCAGGGGTAGGCGTGGTTAGGTAATGATTATGTATTAGGCGTCCTTAGAAAATGTGTGAATATGTAAAACCTTTCTTAGATAAATAGAGAGCCGGAGTCTGTGACTCCTTTCACATGTCTTTGGAAGGAATTCTGCATGTGTCTGGCGCTGTAATAAATATACCCTCTTTTCACCTTTAATTAGTTGAAGAGTCATTTGTCTGTGCTACAGATGCCCATCACTTCCAGCCACCTCTGTTCTGCCCTGTGGCTGTGTCGTGGTTTACAATCTGTGATGCTTTCTCAGCTGTTGGAGCTCAGGGCATGGTCCCCAGGTCATAAATGGTCTTTGCCTGTTGTAACTGCCACTTGCAGTTTCTGGTTGATGGGGTTCCTCTTTTTTGCTGCATTTCCCCTGGAAGGCTGTTCAGTGGGATTGAGGTGCATTGCTTTGCCTTTTTCCCTCTAGCCAGTTCTCTTCAAGTACTTCTTACAGCTCACTTGGGATTTTTTGGCCTTCTGGCTTTTTTACAGATGAATTTCTGCATTTGTTCTCAGGGTGTTTCAATGTGCTTTACTTATTGGGGGCTTGTCTACACAGCCCACTCTTCATTTTTCCCTGACTTCATGTTATATTGACTTTATGCCTACAGCATGACCTACTCAAGCTGTGTTCTTCCACACATGGTAGGTTTTCCCATTCTTTGGGGGTCAAAATTATCCTGTGTTTTTCATTGCAAGTCCAAAAGCCTGGTTATCTTTGTGAAAAACACTTCACACTTACTTCTTTTTTTAAAAATGTTAAAAGTTTAATGATAAAAAATTAAGGTAATACAAATTGAGATAATTAGGGTTAGGACAATAAAAGAGACAATAAAAAGCAAAGAATTACAGACATCCGGGTGCTTCTCTCAATGGAAAAGCACACCGCACTAATAAGGGTTACTCCTTAAAAGCAGTAACTTGTTGCATATTCATATTCCTTCATACATGATTCAAACATTCCTCTCAAACAAAGGGTGTCTTCTGTTCAATGTCTGCTTCTTGGCTAATCCCATTGGCTCCAGTGTGTCTACTAAGGTAAAGATAAGGAGGCAATAACTCTTCTTCGTTTTTGTTTTCCTTAGAGGAGGAATTTCTTGGTTATCTTTGTTCAGTATTTTACATTACATAGTTTCTATTTTAATATTATGTCTTAACAAAAACCTACATTTGAAAGATTAATACAACACTACAAAAATTAATACAACATAACTTTCCAACATAACACATGTAGTATTCATTCTAATATTTGCGAAAAGCAATTCATATAATATGCATTTTTCACATCTTCCAGCTTAAACAGAGGCTGGTAGAGTTGTCATCACATTCAGTTGCTTTCCCAGCTCCCCTTATGCTGAGACCTTTCTGTGTGCCAACCAACTGCTGAGGTTTGCTTCATTGTGGACATGATCCTTGAGGACATCAGGGAAAGTATCCAAGGAACCCTTGCTCTTCAGCATCCAGGTAACCAATTTGAAATATGCCTTCAGAAAAGCCTTGTTTCCTTTTATGTGTCACAGTTGAAGCTCTCATCACGGTCTCTAGGCCACTACCTTTCTCCATTACAGTCACTGCTTGCTGTTCCTTGCTGACAAACTTCCTCTGCTTCCCACAGCTCCCCTTTGAAGATGTTAACATGACTGATGGATTTATCCATCTCTCTCCCAACAGCCTTTGAGTGCATTGCTGTCACTGCCCAAAGGGACTTTTCAGTGCCAATGATGGGGTGCAGGTTTCATGGGCAGAACAGGGCTAAGCTGAAGATGCTTTTCCACCCAGGTCTGAAGCCAGCAGCAGCCAGAGAGCAACTATGTGCCAGGGAGCCCTGTTGTACCCTCTCTGGTTCCCTTCCATTTTATCCATTATACAGATGCATCCACATACCAATTCTGGCACCTCAGTTCCAGCATTGTGTTTTAGAGAAGCACAGAAGTATCTGTTCTTGCTCTGGCTCCTTATTTTTATGTGTCTTGTTAAAGCAGCTCTTTACTGCTTCCCACGCAAACATTGTCACCTCCTGTCCTAGTTTCTAGTGGAGACTTGGGGGTTTTATGATTCCAGCCCACGGATGAACCATCTTGTCTTTAACCCAGTTGCTTGGTAGGTTCCTCCAGCACCCCTCTCCTGCCTCTGTGGTGTCCCCCTCCCTGGGTGCCTCCATGGACAGAGGCCCTTTGCTCCTCCCTGCATCCTGCAAGATGTGGTGAGGCTTTTTTTGGCTGTTGTTTCCCCCACAACCTGCTGAGAACCTACCTCCACAGCCCTTGGAGGAGGTTCCCTGCNTTTAACACGTATCTTGTTTTTACTTTACTACCAATAACTTCTGCTAATCTACACACGTAACAATTATGCTGCTACCATCTCTAACCAATGACTTTGTGCCAACAATACTACAGAAAATGAAGAAGAAGAAGGAACAAGAAGGAAAGGAAACCACACCCTAAATCCTCCATTTTGTCTCCCATTCACTCTCACACCAAAATCCTAAAATCCTAAATTCTTCACCCTGTGATAGATTCCTACTACTACTGCTACATACCTAGTTCACACCTGTGTTCTCCAACTCATCCAAGCCTTAGCAATTTTTTCCCTGGGACAAAAGTTAAAACCAGTGTCTGACTGGGGGTCAGGGCTCCCTAATACAAGCAGGGAAATATTCCCTGTGCCCTGGATTCCAACACAAGAGACTGCTTGGATAGTGAGAGCCAGTGCTTCTGTGTCCCAAATGAAAGAAGTAGATTTTTTGCAGTGTCGGCTTGCCCTCTTGTGCCTCACATTGCTCTCCACTCAAGTTTCAAGGTCTCCTTTCATTTTTGGAGGCAGGTTGCTTTGGCTGCTCTTTCAGCCTTTCTGGGCATTGTTGTTTATTCCTGGGTTAGGAGAATGCCCCCACAGCCAAACTCCTTATCTTGTTGCACCTGTCTAACCCAGAGCTCCGCTCCCTTCACACAGGACCTCCACCTGCCTGCATCAACCAGTCCACATCCACTGTGGGACACGTGAGCTAAGCCTGGATGCTGGTCCAATGTCTCCATTTGCCAAGGACACCACAGGTTAGATTTATATGTTCCTGGTGTCAGCTGAGATGCCCCAGGGCATTAGATCCAACAGGGACCTACAGCTACTCTGTCAGCAGCTGGCTGCAAGGAGGGCTGCACTTCCCCTGGCACTCTGTCACTTGCACTTGCCCTTGCTCTGACGTCTATGCCTGGTTTTGCTCACAGCCCATCTCCAGAGATCTTAGAGTTTTCCTGTCTTCCAAAATACATGTATCTACAATGAGCATTTCAAAGTCAGAGAGGAAAGACTGAAAAACCTTCCCTGTGTAGCTAAGACCTAAAGCACTTGGAAGAAAGTTTGGCGTTAAATGCAATAAGCTGCTCAGCCTGGTAGAAAAGCAGTTGCAGAGAGGTATGTCCGCCAGGGTAATCGAAACCTTTTGCCTTCCCTGGCCTGCTTTATCTGCACACAAGCCCCTGGTGGTGCCAAGCCCACCTGTACCAGAGCCCGGCGAGGCTGGGGCTCTCCAGGACCCTGCAGACCGGCACAGCTGGGTGTCAGGTCATGGAGGTGCATGGGTTCCCCTGCCTTCTCCACCCAGCAAGGAGAGGTCGAGGCCCCAGTCCCTCCTGGAGGGCAGACATCCATGTCAGGCCAGGCTTCCAAGGGCGCCGTAGGTTCGCTGGGGACCTCTGCTGGGCTGCGGCCCTGCGGGCTCTGAGGGTCTGGCCGGAGCAGGACGTGGGCTGGAGACGGGTGGGGATGCAGGCGGTGGTGGCCTCGGGGCGGGATCGAGCCCGGGCCCGGAGGAGCAGCGAGCGGCGCCGGGCCCGCGGGTGAGGCGGGGGACGCCNGGGCCGTGCTGAGCCGGGGCCTGGGGTACCCCCAGCCCCCACGCAGGCTCGGCTAGGCCGTGGGGTGCCAGGTGGGTGAACCCCCGGCCGTGTGGCATGCTCTAAATGTGTCACATCCACGGTCTCCCCCATGCCCACCGGCCTCTGATCCCTCCCCCTGAGAGGCACCTGTGTCTGACAGGTTCAGGCTTCGCTGCCTCCCACAATGTGCCAGGATGCTGCTGGGCCCAGGGATGCACGACTGCGCTGGACACCTGCTCCCTCAGCCAAAAAGCAGGAGTTCAGGTAGCTTGTGCCCAGAGCCCTGTGCCATCAATGTCAGCACCAGGAGCATCCATGTGCAGGAGTGACCATTAACTGTGTGGCCTCCATCCTGCTCCCAAGCATTTGGTCCATGGTCAAGTGCCACCTGCACACTATCCCCTCGATGAGCAGGATGGTGTCCCAGGGCCCCTGCACAGCCCCGGTGTGGCAGAGGCAGGCTCTGCATGGGCAGCCCTCGTGCAGCTCTGTGCCATACAGTCATCAACCCAGTTTCATCCTCCATTTCATCCGGGGGGCTGGCTCCCCTCCAGAGCAGCTGCCAAGTTCTGCCTGGTGAGGCCCCGGCTCTGTCCTCCCTCCTTGCCTCTGAAGGCAGCTGCCTGCATCTGTGCTTGGTCATGGGGAGGGAGTCTGACAGCCCTGGTGCCTCACAAGGCAGGCAGGGTGCTTTTGGGGACAGTGCTTTGCTCTGCCCTAGCCCAGGAAAGCTGAGCATCCCACAGAAATTCAGGGCCTGTTGCAGAGCTCCTTGTGTCCTGGAGCTGTGGGCTCGTGCTGCTTTTCCTTGCTTTCAGTTTATGGTGTTGAGGCAGGGTGGGCATTGGTAAATAGCTCTAGGCAAAGTTCTTGGGAGGTGTGAACCTGAAGGAAACTGAATATCGGGCGAAGTGCATGAAAATAAAGAGACTAATAAGAGCGGTCCTGGATCATAGCATTTAAGGGCCTGCTAGGGTTAAGCACATAAGTCTAGTCTTAACTTGCCTTGTGGGGGGGAAAATATAAGCATTACCACTGGCTGGGAAATCCCATGGAAAATTAAGGCAGGTACCCTTCATGGTGACAGAGGCTAGTCAGTGTGATGAGCTAACAGAAGAGGCAGTGGGACCCCGCTTGCCCCAAGTGTTTGAAGTATCCCAAGTGTCCAGCCTGCCCCACCATGTGCTTCCTAGGAGCTGAGTTTCAACCAGCACATGCCACCAGAATGGCCTGGTCGGTCTCAGGAGCTCTTTGGCTAGAAATCTGCAGGTTTGGAACAAGCCAGGCACATAGGATGAGAGGAATCTATGAATGGGTCCTTCCCTTCTTTCAGCCATCCACAGCTGTTGAGGAGAATGTGGCAGAAGGGGGCCCAAGGGTGGGGATAGGAAATCTCAGCAACTCCCTGATGACCCTGCCTGTTCCTCTGTGCAGGATGGTTCCCCCACCACCTGTCAGCAAGCCCCATGTGTGCCTCTCCACTGTGCTCATCATGACCAGCCTCGTCCTCATGGATGCCTACCTGGTGGAGCAGAGCCAGGGCTCCAGGAAGCTGGGCATCTGTGTCATGGTGGCAGTGGGTGATATATGCTTCCTGCTGGTCCTCCGCTATGTGGCTATCTGGGTTGGGGCAGAGGTAAAGACAGCTAAGCGAGGATATGCCATGATCCTCTGGTTCCTGTACGTCTTCGTTCTGGAGATCAAAGTCTACTTTGTATACCAGAATTATAAAGCTGACCGGAAAAGCTTGGATCTCATAGCCCGCAAAGCATTGACCTTGCTGCTCTCCATCTGCATCCCAGCTCTCTACGTGTTGTTGGTGGCCACAGAGCACATGGAGTATGTCAGAACATTCAAGAAGAAGGAAGATCTCCGTAACCGCCTTTTCTGGGTCATTGTGGACATGCTGGATGTGCTGGACATCCAGGCCAACCTCTGGGAGCCTCAGAAGAAAGGGCTGCCACTCTGGGCTGAGGGCATCATGTTCTTCTACTGCTACATCTTGCTCCTGGTCCTGCCGTGCGTGTCCCTGTGCGAGATCAGCATGCAGGGGATTGGCATTGTGCCACACCGGATGATGCTATACCCCATGCTGAGCATGCTCACCATCAACATCGCCACCATCTTCATCCGAGGCAGCAACATGATCTTCTTCAGGGATGCCCGGGTCTCCAGCATCTTCATGGGCAAGAACATGCTGGCTATTGGGATGAAGGTCTGTATGTTTGTGCAGTACCAGCGGCACCAGCACCATGCCCCCCCGGGGCCGGACCCGCAGCACAGCACCCCAGCCCAGCCTCCCATGGGGCTGCGCAAGGCCCAGGACCAGCCTGCCTGCCCTGAGGAGCTGGCCCAGGACAACACATGACAAGCCAGCAGGAGCTACAGCCTGGGCATCCCCATGCCTGGCCGTACCTACAAACCCAGGGCAGGCTGCAGAGCTCCCCACCTGGACAGAGGGCAACAACCCTGCTCCCTCCTTCCCTGGGTGAAACTGCTCAGGGCCCAGAGGGGCGCATGGTGAGGGCCCCCACAGCAGCCTCTCTAAGGCTGCAGAGCAGTTTGGAACCTCAGCACCCCACCTGGTAAAACAGCAGAGCAGTGGAGGAGGCCAGGGCTGCTTGCCATGAGTTGTGTCTGGGTGAGGCCAGGCAGCCCTACCCGGTGCCTGCCCCCTACCGTGCAGCACTGCTCTCTGGCCAGCCAGGGTGCCACACAGAGATACAGTGGGTCACCCACTTTTCTGTTGTGGTTGGCCCTGGCTCCAGTGTGGTCCTTGGCAACAGCCTGCTCCCCACTGTGTGAACCAAGGTCCCCATTACAGGGGGACCAAGGCCTGGGCCTCCCCCTGCTGTCACCCCTCTCAGCCAGCTGCAGGCCTGGAGGGACCCAAAAAGGGGTGACTGTCCTTTTTTTGTATCTCCCTCTTTGCAATAAAAGACCTGAGCCCTGCAGCTTTTTCATGTCTGTGTCCCTGCCAGCAGGCAGACCCCCTTCCATTCCTGTGGGGGTCTTGTATGACTGGGTCTCTGTTCAGCTGCAGAGCGTGTGGAGAGGCTCACTCAGTGACCACCTAGGGCTGAGGACAGCATCCCATACCACTGGTCCTGTGAGGATCTAGTGGGCTCCGAGGGTGTCACTGACAGGGTGCACGTGGCAGCATTGTCAGTCACCACCACCTGTGCAACCAGTGCAGTCACATCAGCTGGGACCAATCATATCCAGGGACACCCACAGCAAGTCCCCACACTCCACCTGGAGGAACACCAGTGAAGGTTTGTCCAAATTGCCTTGAAAACAAGGAAAATCAGACAACTGCTTGAGGCTGGGAAGCTACTGGAAAGAGCAGCTCCCCAGCAGTAGGAAGCTCTCTGGAGATGTTGGAAGCATCTGCTTCCCTTGGAGCTGGTGCTGCCATGCTGCCTCCTGCCCAATACTCAGTGGCACCTCAGCCCTGGCTGACTGGGCAATGCCCTAGGACTTCCCCTGCTGAGGGTGCTGGGCCCAGGAGCTGGCAGGCACACGGGCCACAGGCTCACTGCTCACCACCACCGTGCTGAGCAGAAGCAAGTGACATCCCTTGGTGCTCCAGCTTGCAGGCAGGCACAGGCTGCAGCAGGAAGACCTTTAGCTCCAGAGGGGCAGGAGGGGAAAGCAGGACCACTTTGGGGGTGCACCAGCCTTGCATCTGCTGCACCAGATCTACAAGCAGCAGGGGACAGGGACACAGGGAGTCAGGAATGCTGAGGAGTGCCATGTGACCCCTCGGCAAGGCCCTGGCAGCAGGTCTCTAGCCAAGCTGGCACATCCCATGTCTACTGCCTTCCCCAAGTTCCACTAAGTCCTCTCACCAGAGCAGAACTTGCATCACCCACAGGAACTACAGTGGAGGCAAGTGGTTCAGCAACACCCTCAGGCCGGCTGACCTGCTCCTTGCTCCATGTTTTGCTCCCAGCAAGGCCTGTCCCTAGGCCCCAAACACCTGCAGCCACCCACACAGCACAGCTGTACCCAGGCACTCTCCCAGCACACTCTGACCTGTTACACTGGGGTCATCTGAGCCACACCCTTGTCAGCACAGCCATGGCAGACATGGGAAAATGGAAGAAGGAGAAGCAAGAGGGCTGGTGGGATATTGGAAAGAGGCATTGACTCCCCTAAGGTCAAACACTTTTGACTGTAACAGACTGACAGTGGGAATAAAGGAAAACAGGTACTTTATTTCATACAGGATCAGTTTCTTAGAAGCACTAATAACCCTGTGGAGATGACCCTGAGAAACCAAGCTGCTCTGAAGGAGAGATCCCAGGCAGCAATACCTGAGCAATCACAGCATGCCCCATGTATGAGGAAGGCCAGCCACACCTAGATCTGCAACACCAGGAGCAGCCCACATGGAGTGATCCTCTCACCTTTATTCATCTCTTGTGAGACTACTTCCAGATACTGATCCATGCTGGGCCACCAAAAGATAGCTGTTGGTTGTCTGGGCTGACTCGAACTGAGTATGTGTAAGCTGTCAGAAGCTGGAGCACTGCTAGGAAATGCTGAGGAAACAGGATTCATTTGCCCTTAGGAAGAAAAGATTTTGGGGAGACCTTACAGCACCCCTTTCCCACCCACCCCTCAGATCTGTGACAAAGCTGCTGAGAAGACAGAGCCAGGCACTTCACTGAGAACACGACAATGATTATGGACTAACACCAGGCAGGTTTCCTGGTTGAGGGAACAAAATGTTCCATCTTGAGAACCTGAAGCAGTAGAGCAGAGGCCAAGAGAGGTGAGGGCATCTGTCCTTGGACATTACCACATCCCACCAAAGCAGCCCTGGGCAACCTGATCTGAAGTCAGGATTGCTGCTCTGAGCAGGTATTGTGCCACATCCTTTGCTGCCTCAGTGGAAGTCTGAAAGAACCTGGAGTAGAGCCAGCAGTGCAGGGCAGGGCTCACATTTTCCTTGCTAGAGTTAGAAATGAGCAGGTGCAAGGGCAAAGACTAATGTCATCACCATCAGCATCTGCACGACACACTTGTCACCACCCAGGCATGATCTAAACCACAAGCAAAGAAGATACTTCAGCTTCAAAAAATCCATTACTTCCTTCCGTTCAGCCCCTGCTCTGCTGCCTTACTGTACAGTGGAAGGCAGATTCTGGGAAGAGGGATAACCATCCTCCAGGCCTGGCCACGGTAGAATGAGCCAGTGCCAGACAATACCATAACTGTCCAACAGTCACAAGTTCTTCTGTGAGGGCAGATTGCGCTTGTCTTTGATGGCATTCCTCTTCCTCTTCTTGTTCAGGAAGCTCTCCAGCTTTCCACTCCTCTTGAGCTCTGCATACTTCTCAGCTAGTTCCAATTTCCACTTCTCAGCTGTAGAGGAGAGGGAAGACAAGTTTCAAACTGAAGCCCAAAACATCTCTACAGAGCAGCCCCTCCTCACCTCTCCCACCCTGGTCCAGCCTTAGCTTGTCCCTTGAGTACCAGCACTAGAACAATTCCCCCACAGCTGTGTGGAATAGTATGGGCACCTTGCTTCCAGTGCTTGAATTCCTGCCAGCAGTACTCACTCCAGATCTCCCTGCAGCATGGTCACACTGAATACTTACACTTCTTTAGGAAGAAGGGTTTCTTTCCCTTCTTGGCCAATACCCTCTGTTGTCTTTTCAAAGACAGGTCCCTCTCTCTCAGCTTCTGCTGTTTTTTCTGTGCCTGTTCCTGCTGTGTCTATACAAAAAGGATGGCCTGTGTCAGCATTGAGGCAGACCTCAGGTCACACTCCCAGTGCCCCACAGAGAGGAGATGCTGCACTGAACTCACCATACGGTTCAGGAGCCACTGAAGTTTCTCCTTCTGTTCCACATTCCGGCATTTCTTCAGCTGCTTCTGAACCATCTGAAGAAGAGAGCAGAAAGCTGCATGACTGCCTGCCTGTCACCTCCACTGTGAAAAGCCTTTGAAGAAGTAGCCCCTGCCAAGCAAAGTTCTCCCAGGCAAGGACAGGCACAGAGCATCACCTCCTTCTCCTGCTTCTTGATGCTGTCCAGGAAGCTGTATGTCTTCATAAATATTTCAGGCTTATACTCTCCAGACAGGTCATCAAATCGAGGATCTCTCTGGACCTGTCAGCAGGGAAGGCAAAGGCAAGAGCAGTAGCCAGTGTTACCCTGTTAATAGCCTGCTTACTCTCCCTTCATGGATCAGCCAATTTTTTTTCCCCAGCAATGTTATGCTCCCACCACTGAAATATCTGCAGCTGGCAAAGACAGAGTAAAATGGTCAAGGTGGCATCCCCAAAGTCATGCCTGCATTGGGTTTACCATGCAACAGACATCTCCATATGTGAGTCTGCCACCAGTAATATCCAGGAATAACAGCTGGAGTGCTGCTGTCAAACACCTGCAACTCTCAGACCACGAGCTGGCTGAGTAAATATTGTCAAGGTGATGGATTTGGGAACTCAAACCTATCTAGATTTGCACAGATTAATTGGGTCAGGTCATGAAAAAGGGAGGGACAAAAAGAGGTCTTTAACTTTAGAAATTACCATATTCCGATGATCCAGCAATAATAAGTCTAAAAGTTACATTCAGATTGGGAAGTAGATGGACATCTGAACTTCTGGGACTAGTATTGAACAATGACCATGGTTTGCAGTGGAACTGTCATTGGTGGCTGTCATTGCACCTTCTAGAAATGTCTGGGTCACAAACTCTCAAGTTAACCTGCAGCTGCTCCAACCCACCCCAGGGAAACATTGTCACTGTCTGCACGCCCCAGTGGTCCAGCCCAATCCTCCAGAAGTAGCCTGTGCCATCTGCAGTAGCCCCATTCCCAAGTGTGTGCCCTGTCAGCCGTGCTAAGGGAAGTCCTGAACTGGGGAGGGGCAGCACCCACCTTCTTCCTAACAGGGACAACTTGTCGCAGGAAAGGTACAGGCTTCTTGGCAGACATCTCTAATGGCCTGAAAACAAGAAAAATGTATTTAAGAGGAACAGATGTCAGAATGAGGCCCAAGCTAATATGCTGGGGGGTCATTTGGACCCTCAGAAGAACATTACTGTGCAACAGACTCTCCCAGCTCAATCCTCACATGATACCTATAGCAAGCAAAGAGGTGACTCAGTCAAAAGCCACAGAAGGCTACAACAACCAAATATATCAATGTGTGGTTAGAACAAACCTATACAGAACCTGGAACAGCTCCACTGTTATCAAGTGAAAACACTGAAAACCCACCACCTGCATCGATAAATGTGCTGTACTGATTATTCCTCCCATGGAGTCACAGAATGGCTGGGGGTTGAAGGAACCTTTCCTAAAGCAGAGTTACCTAGAGCACATTGCATCCAGGTGGATTTTAAATATCTCCAGAGAAGGAGACTCCACAGCCTCACTGAGCAGCCTGTTCCAGTGCTCAGTCACCCTCACAGTAAGTAAGTTTTTCCTCATATTCAGGTGAAACTCCCTGTGTTTCAGTATTGGCCCTTGTCCTGTCACTTGGTGCCACTGAAAAGAGCCTGGCCCCATCCTCTTGACACCTGCCCTTAACATATTTGCAGTGATAAGGTCCTCTCTCAGTTGTCTCTTCTCCAGGCTAAACAGTCCCAGCTCCCTCAACCTGTTGTCATAGGAGAGATGCTCCAGTCCCCTAATATTTTTTTTTTGGCCTCTACTGGACACACCCACTCCAGGAGCTCCATGTCTCTCTTGCCCTGAGGATCCCAAAACTGGACACAGCACTCCAGACAGGCCTCACCAGGGCTGAGTAGAGAGGCAGGATCACCTCCCTGACCTGCTGGCAATGCAGGTCCTAATGCAGCCCACGATCCCATTGGCCTTCTTGTCCCCCAGGGGACTGCTGGCCCATCGACACCNCAGGGCACTGCTGGCCCATGGACACCTTGTTGTCCACCAGCACCCCCAGGTCCTTCTCTGTAGAGCTGCTGCCCAGCAGGTCACCCCCAGCCTGTGCTGGTGCCTGGTGTTGTTCCTCCACAGGTGCAGGACCCTGCACTTGTCCTTATTGAATTCCAGGATGTTCTTTGCTGCCCAGCCTGTCCAGGTCCCATGGAATGGCAGCACAGCCTTCTGTGGACCAGCTGCTCCTCCCAACTTCATGCTGTCCACAAACTTGCTGAGGGACACCCTACCCTTTCATCCAGGTCACTGATGAATGAGTTGAACAATACTGGACCCAGCACTGACCCCCAGGGACACCACCAGTGACCGGCCTCCAACTGGACCCTGTGCCACTGATGACGACCCTCTGAGCTCTGTCATTCAGCCAGTTCTCAATCTACCTCATTGAGAGGTACTGTCCATTCATCTAATCCACACTTCCTGAGCTTGCCTAAGAGGATGTTAAGGGAGTCAGTGTCAAAGGCCTTGCTGAAATCAGGGTACACAACATCCACTGCTCTCCCCTCATCCACCCAGCCAGTCATGCCACCACAGAAGGCTACCAGATTGGTCAGGCATGATTTCCCCTTGGTGAATCCATACAGACCACTCCCAAGAACCTTCTTTTCTTTCACATGCTTAGACATGGCCTCCAGAATGAAGCACTCTATCACCTTTCCAGGACTGGTCTGTAGTTTCCCAAGTCCTCCCTTCCTGCCCTTTTTGAAGACTGGAATGACACTGGCTTCCCTCCAGATCTTAGGCACCTCTCCTGCTGTCCGTGCCCTTTCACAGATGATAGAGAATAGCTGAGAAATAACATCTGCCAGCTCCCTCAGCATCTGTGAGTGTCAAAGCTGGGAATTTCTGCACTGGCCTGGTAGTCACAGAGAGAGGCCAATTCCACTGTGGCCAGGCTAAGTGAGGAAGCCCAGTTTATACCAGTAAGAAAAAAGTCAACCTCCAGGAAAATGGGCTGCACAGTGTATGACTCCAAAATGAATCAGGACCATGAGGATCAGAGTGACAACCAGTTAAGGGAACAAGTTCTCCTTGCAACACAGGCCTCCACAGCTTGATGTTTCAGGCATACGAGGGGGCCAGGATAAGGTGGAAGAACAGGGTATTACTCTCCCCGTATTAGCCGGGTGCTGCATCCTGTGATTTGTCAGTACCTCAGGCAAGTTATCAGAAACATGAGAAAACTGTGAACCCCCTGCTGAGAGCACCCACAGCCAGCCACAAGTGACAATGGGGCAGGTGCAAAATCCCACAGACACAAGTTTTTCAAATCTCTCTTATGGCGTTCACTGCATTCTCACATTCACTGAGGCTGCAACCCTGCACAATGCTGTGGAGTCACTACTGAAGCTAGCTCAGTGCCAGGGGATTCTCCTGAAGCCCTTTCTTTAAGAAGCTCACTTTCACAACAAAAACATGAGAGAAAAAGCATGTGGGATTTACAGCAATACATCACTTAAAGGATTAGAGGAATTAAACAAAACCAGAATTATGCAAACTGTGTGGCAGAAATAGAGACACTGAGAGAAGATGTTGCACTACACAAAACCCCCCAGAGTCTTGGATAAAAAGTAAAGCAGAAACATTCTCCTAATCAACTCTTTATGGCAGCAGAAATGTATTTTGTGTTCTCTGCTGTGCATTGAGCAGAGATTCAGAAATAAGTTAGGAAGTCCCAGTGTAACAGAGGAAACCCATTCAAATCACTTGGGTGCCACTCTGAGGACTGAAAACTAGCTAAATACTGCAAATAAAGGGTAAGGGTATTGCTTTTAACAGTGGGGGCCTGTGGAGAACTGTAAAAAGGTATGATAGCTTTTGTTGTGTTGAATATAGGAAAAAGTCTGTGATGGCGAGTACTGTAGAGAGGGAAAAAAGGAAAATGAACATGGACAAGCAACAGATGAGACAGCAGCAGAAGGATGAGTGGAATTCCAGAACAATTGTCTGTGACTGTAACTCCAGCCAGTGAGAGCCAGGCAGAAGATAATGATAAGCTGGAAGGGGTTTAGGAACCAGCAGGGCAACTATTTCAGGACACAGCGGAGCTTGGGAGGCACACCATGCCAAGGGTTACAAGTGCCTTAATATAGAGGGTATAAGGGCATTAAGTGCCAATTTAACTGTCAAGTGACAGGTAGCTGCTGGAGATTTGAAGAGGACAGCATATTAAGAGCTCTGAAAACAGCACCACACCATTCCCAAATGAAACACTGTAGTGACAGGCATTATTGTCCAGTACATTAAAGGCGATCTATACCAGCTCCAAGACAACACCACTTCTGTGAGGAGCTCCCAGTGTAGTATCTGGAATGCAGAGAGCACACATACATGTTTTTCTGATCACAAAAGAGCCTCTTTACCCCTTTTTGCCTTGCTGCTGCTTCAGTGTAGCTTTGGTAGGCTTCAGAGTTTTCTTCCCACCAGGCACCTTCTTGGTCACTCTCATCCTTCCATCGCTCTGCACCTGCAGGAGTTCCTCAAAAGACATGTCAGATTGATCTGGAAGAGAGCACAGGGCACACCTGAACTGAACAGCTTCTCAAGGCACTTCTCACCCCAAACTCCACCAAGAGGAATGTCTCAGAGCTTGAGACAGTGACACAAGCATAGTGTTGCCATCCCTGTACAATTGCACAGCAGAAAGAAACCACTGCATCTCTCAGCTTCTGATTCCTCACCCATTGATCACTTCAGTCTTTATCACTAGAATAGAGCAGCCTCCTCCTCTTTCCAGAGTGTCTTTGCTTCTCTCTCCACTCAACAGCACACACAAGACCAGCACACAAAAGTACAAAGTTTTTACCTGGTACAAAGAGCAGTACGAGCTCTACACTGGGCACTGCGGATTCTGAGGGCTCTCTCAGTCCTGACTTTTCCACTTTAATATCCCTTAATGTCAGTAACCTTTAATGCTTCTTATAACCACAATGCAAAAATATTATCTCTATTATCATACTATTCTTTATTCTAGATTTATACCTCTAGGTGTTCAGAACCAGCAACTGAAAGCATTTCTTCAATCAGCACTTGGATATGCTCATTCCACTCTCGTGTAAGGGCAAGAAGGAGTTTGCACTGTGTCCCTTCTGGAAGGGAAAGCCTTGGCAAACTGACTTAGGTGGTGTTTGCCTGCTCAGCACCTCTGAGCAGTGAGAGGCACATGGTCTTTCTGAGCCTTTGCAATACAAAACACCCCAATTATGGCCCAGCAGGGACAATTACAGCCTGTCATACCTTGGCTGGATGCCAGGTTTCCTCCCCAAGCTGTTCTTGCAGCCCATTCACTCCCAAACCCTTCCCACACAAACATGAAACACTGCCCCATGAGCAAAGTTTGTGTGTGCTTGGCCAAATTCAGGAAGCAACATGAGGTCAGTCACACTGGCTCAGAGCAGGGACTCATCCCAAGCACTCTCATCCTGGCAACAACCAAGACTTTCAGAAACTACTCTCGTCATCCAGAAAACATAATTGGCACAGCCAAGAGCTGCCTCAATAAATGTTTTCATTTTGCTTGTTCTGAATGCTCAGGAACTCTGCTCGGATGACACTTATGAGTGCTCTGAGGAGGGATACAGGAACAATGACTATCCAGTCTGCTGCACAAGAGACAAAGGAAATGTGAATATAGCATGATTTCATTGCACTGCTTCCCCTAAACACCTCCCCCCCATGTTATCCAAATTCTAAAAAAGGATAGTCAAAAGGAGAAAGAAAGCATTAAAAGAAAGGAATAATGATGTGGAAGATACTCTCAGCACTTGATGAAGACAAGGCACCATCACTTGCACTCCAATATTCCATTTGGTGGAAATTCCAAAACAATACTGTTTAAATAGCAAAGACTTAAATGAAAATGAGATAAAGACACCATATAAAATGATGCCAAAAGGAGATTTGGTATAAATCAGACAAAGCAAAGGCATGCAGAGTTTCTACTGGTACAGGAGACCAAACCTGACTAACTGAAACCTCATAGGGAAAATGATTTCCACATGGTAGTATCAGTCCACAAAATACATCCTACTGCTTATCTGTAGGAGATTGAACCACTCACAGTGATAAAAACATGACTGGACATCAGTATAAAAAAAGAAGCCTGTTCTGGGGCAGAAGTGAATGGTCCCAGCAGGCATTCACTGCTGGGCAGCAGATTTGGCAACTGTGTGCGTGAAAAGGTTCTGGTTAAAAAGGCAGGATTAGCTTATTTTCCTTGTTCATTGCATTCTTTCTTGAGGACTTAATTTCCCCATTTTTTTCATCCCTTTTCCCCCCTTAGAATGTAACTTACCTGTTCTCTGCTGTCTCTGTCATCCATTTAATTTTCCCTCCTACCATTTTTTTCCCTTCATACATTATTTTGTAGATTGTTTCCTTCTTTTTGCACCTCTTGATAAGCTACTGTTACCTGCTGATAACAGGGGCACAGACTCCTGTGACACTGGACACCTTATGTCTTCCTCAGCTGAACCTGCAGGGAGCTATACAACCTGCAGAGCACGTTAGAGTGTCCAGGATGCAAGAGCAGATGGCCAGAAGAAATACCTGATATCTGCCCAGTCGTTCCCTGCTGAGACAAAATCAGTGCTGGACTCTAATACAACTCCTGCTCCAGAAACAAGATCACAGAGTGCCCTGACAGATGGCAAAAGCAAAACTGCTGCTCCCATTCCCATCCAGCTGTGGGAAGGAAAGAGCGCCTGTCGGTGATCCTCTCTCTGAGCTTTGCTCACCATTTTCTCACCAGAGGAAAACAAAATGCCTACAACAGATGGTGAGGCACCTTGCCCACCTCTGAATCCCACTACCAAAAGCTCACCTCTAGAGATGTGCTTCCCCCACAGCTCCACACAGACACACCCTGGAGACCCTTTCACAAGGCAACCAGTGACTCCTCACACCTGTGACACGCTGTTTTGTGCCCTGCAGCTGACACCAACGTCCACTCCCTCACAATTCCCTTCAAGGGCTTTTGCTGTATTTTTCATAAGGTTTTCATTCTCACTTGGATCGTTCTGAGACGAGGCAACCAAATTGTGTTCGCTGCTGTGGATGAGAAGCCTCATCCCCCGACCCTCAGCCCACGCTGTGCCCACAGCCCCGGATCGCCTGCTTCTTCCACTCTCCTGTCCTGTGAAGGCCTCTCGAGCTCCTACACATCTGAACTGGCATAGAGCAGTTGTCCCCGAGATGTGTGACATCTTCCACAGCAACCTGTCCTAGTGCGACGTGTGTCCCGGTTCACGGCAGGGCGGGTGGAACTGGGTGATCTTTAAGGTCCCTTCCAACCCAAACTATTTTATGGTTCTGTGATTCCACGCACTGGGAAGGAGACTGAGGCCCCTACACGTGTTTGTTTTAGGGACTTCTCACCTAGCTCCAGCGCAAACCCTGCTGGTAATCCAGAGCAGCTCAGACGGGCAGGAGAGGGAGGGATGCAGGAGCTGGAATACGAGAGGAGACCGAGCCATTTGGCAGTTCGTTTCCTACCAAAATGGCGTCCGTAACGCCCCAGCCGCGTCGGGAGCCGCGCCCCGAGCTGAGGCCACCGCCTTTCCCGGAGTCGCTCCCGCCGGGCCCCCCCTCACCTTTCCCGCCAGCCCCCGCCACGCTCCCACCGTCGTCGCTATCGTCGCTGGAGCCAGAGCCCTCCTCCGCCGGCTCCAGCCTCCCGAGCGGCTGCTCCGCGGCCACCTCTTCCTCGCTCTCCGTTGTGGCGGCGGCTCCTCCTCGTGCTCGTCCCCATCCCCTTCCCGGCCCCTCCCGGCGCGGCCCCATCGCCCGCGGAACCCGGCCCCGCGCCCCCGGAACGGCCCGCGCGGCACCGGCGGAACCGGAAGCGGGGCACGCACAGGCAGAGGCAGTCACGTGTGGGAGCGGCGTTTGTTTTATTTCATTTATTTATTTATTCATAGCAAAAATCGTTCCTTTCTGAGGAAGGGGTCACGTAAACAAAGGCCCTGGCGATATCCAACTAAGCAGTCAATAAGTGTTTTAAGTGCAAGATCTGGATCTCTCTGCGCTGGTAGACTGAGTTGTCCTGATGTCGGATTTACCGCAGCCTAGGCAAGTGTATGAAACGAAGGTTTCCCATGGCCTCCAGCTGGATCAGCTGCAGCTGTGAGAAGTGACCAGCAGGCGGAAAGGAGATGTGGTTACACACAGTGGCCTGCATTAGGAAAGGTACAGCCAGCAGACCGAGGGGTGTCAGTATCTTTGTACACTGGACACCTGTGAGAGCACACTTGGAATGTTGCATCCTATTTTCTGTTCAAAAGGAAACCGGAGGAACGGGGGAGGGTGCAGCAGAGAGTTCCCGAGGCAGACAGAGGCATTGTTCTCGGCTTCCTCGGGACGGGGCCAGCGGCGCAGCGCGGGCGCGGCGGCGGCGGGCGGCGAGAGGCTGTCGGCCAGGGCGCGGAGCTGCTCGGCCAGCCGGCCGAGATCCCGGCCCGTGGGCGGGGCGGCGGCGCGGGGCTGCTGGGCGCGCAGGTGGGCCGCCTCCTCCTCCCTGCGGCGGACACGGGGTAAGGGACAGCCTGGGGGCCCTGGCTGAGCGGCAGGTGCAGGTGATGCAATCCCCACCCCCCGAGATACCGCTCACCTGAGGCAGCGGCAGGTGCAG
>VXAX01003179.1:35432-61546 GCA_013399835.1 Leptocoma aspasia
ACCTGAGGCAGCGGCAGGTGCAGGTGATGCAGCCGCCGTCCCGCCGCGCCCACACGCACAGCCAGGTCCAGGCGCGGTCCTTGCGCAGCACTCGCAGCACGGCGCTCCCTGCTGCGGGCCCAGGCCCGGGCCCGGGCCCGGCCCCGGCCCCCAGCGCTGCGGGCAAGGGAAGGGACTGCGTGAGCCGGCAACAGGGCACGGCCCCAGGCTGCCTGGATAGCCCGCAGGCTGCCCCGATGAGCTCTGCCGGCGGTCACTAGTCTGGCCCCAGCGGGACAGAAGCCACACAGAGCAGAGTCAGGTCCATAGCAGTCCTCCTCTCCCAAAGAGATGGGGCTCAAGTGGGCTTGTCTCTCTTCTGTATACCGTGGCAAAGCAGGATGCCCACCCCAGCTTGGAAACTACTTAGAGACAGTGTATGGGGTGTGTAACCATTTCCCAGCCTCATCCTTTTGGAGCAGGGAGGCACAACAGGGAGGGCTGAATTAGCTTTGTCGCTGCTGTCCTGGATAGCCACGTTTCAGGCATAACCAGGCCAAGGGCTATGGTAACCAGGAGCCAGGGGACAGCATACCTGTTCCCGGGCCTGACACTCACCCACGGCCCTGTGCTGGACAGCTGCCAGGTCAGCATCCTCAGGGTGCAGGAGGCTGTACCATGACTGACCGACCAGCTCCTCCCGGTGATAGCCTAGGTGGTAGGTGACACTGGGGAAGACAAGGGGAGTGGGGACTGAGTGCTGAGCAGAGTCTGCACCCTGTCAGCAAGGAGTAGCTGCTGCATGATGGAGAATGAAAGAACAGAGGTACAGAAATAAGTTGTAAATGAGGGAAGAGGCTTGGGAGATGTTTGTGAGAGTCTCATTGCTCATGCAGTGTCTAGCCTGCATTCCATACCCAGGCTTGGTGAAGTGAAATTATTCTTGCTGCCTGAGATGTACAGCTGGGGCTGTGGTGCAAGCAGGCACTCCTCACCTCTCCGTGACTTCAATAAACATCATGTCCAGGAGATGCGTGCTCTGGAATATGTCGTCCTGGGAAGCAGCTTCGCCATCTGTGGGCGACTGCACAACAGGTGTGCAGAGGGCCAGGAAGGCTGTGGTGGAGGGGGAGGGTGGCCAGCGCAGGGTCACAAAGCGCCCGCACACTGCCATGACCCGATTCCCCCCATGCTGCAGCCGGAAGGCCTTGGATGTGCGCATCTCGCTGACAAAAGTGATTTCTGCAGGGAAACACACCATTCAGAGTGGGTCAGGAGCTCCCTTGCTCTGCTCCCAGCAGGCCTGGCCCTGGCTCTCTAATCACAGCCAAGGGCCAGAGCAGGGTGGCAAGATCCATGAGATGCCAGCCGAGGCCTCCCTTACCCCTGCCAGGCTCCTCCCGGGCAAGGAGGAGCTTCTTCTGCACATCCTCTCCCACTTGTCCATCCAGGATGTCAAAGACCGTGTCACCCTGGGTGAGCAGCTCCACCTGACAAAGAGGGGGCTGCCCTCAGAGACTGTGCCTGTCTCAGTGGGCCCTGGCTGGGATCGTGGGTGCACAGCCTGCTGGAGCTACAGCCCAGCATCTGCTGGGGCAGCATGCTGTGCAGGCAATAAAGGCAGCAGGATGGGTATGAGGACAGTGACTGTAAATGCCCAGTGAGCAGGCCTTACCACAGAGAGGCCCAGGACCTGAGCCACATTCTCTGAGATGTAGACCAGCTTGCTGTCTGCTGAGAGCACAAGCAGAAACCCCGGGAGCAGGGAGAGTAGTTCTGTGCCAAGGGCTGGTCCCGCAGGAGGAGCTAAGCCTGCAGGGGGATGAGGGTGAAGTGCTGTCTTGGATGAGGCAGGGGCAGTGCCCCACACAGAGCCAAGTGAGTGTGGTGTACAGCAGTGCTGAGAGTACCTGGAGGGAACAGCTGAGCCCCCCGCAGCTGGAGGCACACCAGGGCCATGGTGTGGAGGTAGGAGAGTCGCTCCTTCTCCTGTGCAGAGATGGGCAGCAGGGAGCGCAGTGCCTGCAGCTCTGCATTGATCTGGTCTCGGCGAGCCTTGGAAGCACTCTTGGTTGACCTGCAAAGCCAGCCGTCTGGGACATGTGTCCAGGGAGAGGAAGGGACAGCATTCCCTGCCTGTCATTGTGGGAACAATTGAAAGCTTGGGGATATGGAGTGGAGATGCTCAGCACCTGTGCCAGCTGCTGCCTCTAGGAGAGCAAACCTTACGGGCACAGGCAGAGGTGCTCAAGCCTACCCAGGGGCACATGCTGCTGGTATGGCTGGTGCCTCTCCTGCTGGGCACCAGATTGGACAACGACCTGTGCTTTGGTGGGGAGCCCATGTGACACAACCTCCCCACCAAACCCCACCAGGATGGAAACCGCATCCAGTGCCGGAATGTGCACCCCAGCACGGTATAAAATACCTCTGCCCCTCCAAATTCCTGCACCTCCTCCCCATGCACTGGCTGGCAGTCCCACTGTCCCAGGCTGGTATCTGCACCTTGCAAAGGCCATCAGACCCTACACCAGCTATCCCGAGGTTCTGGGAGGCCATCCCAGCCCTGAGGGAGGGCAGGAGGTGGGAGGGAGCTCACCTGAATGGCTTTGAGGCATTGGGTGCCTGCTTGGCCCTCGTGGGCAGGCAGCTCATCTTTGCCTGCAGTGGGCGGTGGCAGTGGCTGCAGAAGATGGTCATGCTGTCGGGGCTGGGATGGCCTGAAGCTGGCAGGGAACCGCTGCCTCCTTCACCTCTGGCTGTGGCTGAACCTCCTGACCCTGCTGCTCCTGGCCTCCTTTTGTACCCTCCTGGGATGCAGAGGCCAAGCCACTCACAGGGAGAGTTACCTCTTGTGACGAAACTCCAAACAGCTCAGGGCTATTTTTAGAAGGCAGGCTGCTATAAATAGCCCTTGCAGCCAGCTGAAATTTGAGAGGGGAAGTAATAAAAGGAAGCCAGGGTCTTTAAAGCAAACCTGCTGCTCAGGAGGGGGCAGTGACAAAGGCAGCAGGGATTTCCCTGTGGGGCACACATTTGCCCAGCTCCTGCCAGCCCCACAGAACATCCTGTGTCTAGTCTGACTGACTGGGAGCTGCTCTTCAGCATCACTGATGATCTGAGCTGGGTACTGGGAGAAGGAGCTGATAAGCCAAGAGAATACACTGGAGACACCTGGACCAACGTGGTGAGCAGTGTCCTATGCCCAGGCCTGCAGTAGATTCCTGGCAGAGGCAGGTTAGAGCCACAGCACCCCTGAACCAAAGAGAACCCTTGAAGAGGAGTGGGGTGTCAGTGACCCCTCTCCCTGATGAGCCCCTTCTTTTCTTCCCAGAGAAGACTTCTCCCCCACAAAGGTTTGCTCTCCTAGAGGCAGCTGGCCTGGGGTGGTGAGCCTTTCTGGGGCCTATTGTCTCCACTCAATGCCCCAGAGACTGTGATTCCTCCATTGAGGAATCCATTCATGTCACTCCATTGAGTGACAGCCATTCATGGACGGAATTGAGGAGCCTCTGTGCTCAGCACTACACAACCCAGCATAGGGACTCTGGGTGCTCAGGGGGCATTTCCTAGTGCCTGGCACCCTGCAAGGAGAGTAAGCTTGGTGCTTCAGTGCACAGCAAAAAAACTGCGCCATTTATTTCACAGCGTGAGTGCCTGTGGCTGAGGCAGCTGATAAAGGAAGGGAGTTAGAGCTGCTGGACAACACGTGGTAGATGTTCACCTAAGTCCTCTTGGGTAACCTGCAGGTGCCAAGGACCACAAAGGATGAGCCCACGCTGAGGCTGCTCCCCCTCAGTCAGATGTGCTGTCACAGCACACCCTGTTTCTGTCCAGGCCAATGATGCTCATCACGTATCACGGCGAGGTGCTGTCAGTGTGTGAAGAACAAGCTCTTGTCACAATTGCGGGGCCTTCTGTTCTCTTGCCATGGGGTTTTCACTGCTCTCACGCCACTCCAGACTGCTCCATTGTGCTTGCATTGGCCACCTCCTGCAGGCTGAGGAGCCCAGGCACCTCTGCAACCTTGTGCTGTTGGATGAGCACTTGACGCTGGCTGTCTGGCAGCTGTCAGGGCAAGGGAAACAGCCTGGGCCCTCTGCCACCCACGTTCCTGGCATGCAGCCACCACCATCTCAGCTGCCCCTGTGACTTTACATCCCAGGAAACACCCTGAGTGCTTCCTTAGCTTTCTCAGCACTAGCCCCACTACAGTTGCCACTGGACCCTCTCTTCACATCAGACACCTTACGTTGATGGGAAAGGGCTTGAGCACAGCCCTCTGTGCCACCCAGGAAGGCTGTCCCAGGCATCCCTCCACCTCTAGCCCTGAAGCAGGAAGCTACACAGCATCCACCTACCTGAGGCAGCACAGTCCACGAAACATACACCATTTTCCTTCTGTCCTGTTGCAGGACAGCACAAGTCTGTGCAGGTATCCCATGGCAGGTGCTGCTGGGGGGGGGCCCAGCTTCCCTTCCCGACCCTGGGCTGTGACTCACATCAGCCACTGCCTGCTGCTGCCACAAGCCACTAGTGGCCTTCAGCTTCAGGGAAAAACACCTGGTTCAGTCTCTCCCCTCTGATGCCTTTCCTCCCCCAGTTCATCTGCTAGGACACAGAGAAACCATGTCTGCCTCACCATTTATAAAACTTCCCCCAGTTGCTGTTTTACAGTGGGAGCTGGGTAGTGTCCAGCTGGGCCCAGGCCCCCACACTGGGATCAGCTTGGAGCTGAGGCCTGCCATTTAGTTCCAGGAAGCTGTCAGTGCTGACAGGAGCAGGTGTAAAGGTTCCTGCTCTCTTGAGGCAATACAGGAACAGTTCAGATTGACCCTGACATCAACCCCAGGGCCATGGCTGGTGGTAAGAGTTGATTCAGGCCCTTGGAAAGTGGCCAGACACCGGACAGCACAGCTGCAGTTCCACAGGCAAAGGGAAGGAAGCTCTAGAGCCACCAGCAAGGAGAGGAGTCACAGCTGTGCTGCTGGGGCCAGTTTTTCCCCCAGTGGCCAGCTCTGCCTGTCCACTCGTGCTGCCCAAAGCGTGGCAAGGGCAGAGGGAGGCCTAGCTAGGGCAACACAAACTGAGCTCACACATTCCTTTCTTGAAAGGGCTAAAAATTCATGCAGGCAGTGGAGCAAGAGGTCAGTATGTGGAGGGGTGAGGGCAGGGTGGTAGAAGGATGAGTTGTCTTCAGCCCTGGTTGGAGACAATGGGGCGGCTGATGGTGCTGTTTGTTGTCATGGCTGAGAGCTCCCATCTGTAACACACCAAGAGGATACACTGAGAGAAAGCACAAACACAGTGCTCAGAACTGGAGCAGCTTTGCTTCATGTCAGCCTCAGCTATAGTTTCCAGCCGAGCCCACCTTAAAGGTGCACCATGCCAAGGGCCCTGGGAGCCGTCAACCAGGGCTGGAGCACCTGAAGGTCAGGGAGCACCCACAGAGCAACCTCCCAGCAATGCACACCATACCTGATGTCGTGGGGAAGGCAGGACTGGTCCAGGCTGTACTGAATCACTGCTAGTTTACACAGCGTCTTCAGACTGGGGCCTGTGAAAAGAAACCAGTTAAGCTACAGCAGGCCTTGACTGGACAACATGGAGGCTCCAGCATCATGCAATCAGTGCCACAAGAAACAGGGCAGAGCCTTGTCTGAGGGACAAGGCAGAGTGCACACCAGGGACAGGCTAGGGTGGTTTCTGTGCTCCCACAAGAGGTCTGCATGCAGGAGTGCATAGAGCACCTCTGGCTGCTCTGTCTTAAGCCAAGCATAGTGGTCAGATACAGCTGTCTGGTCCCAGGACATGGCACCTGGAGCTACAGAGGGCACAGCTGGGTGCTTCACAGCAGGGCCTGCTCACAGGGCACCTTGTGGCAAGAGGTACAGGCTGGGCAGAAAGTGCTCACGTACTGAAGTCGAGGATGTAGAGATCTGAGTGATCCATCAGGTCAAATTCATCACCCATTCCCTCCTCTGGAGATGGGCTGCAGAAACCAAGCACAGTGTGTCAAGTCAGTGCCAAAATTCTTATACACCAGCTCGCCAAGGGCTGAGCAAGCCCAGGAATATTCCTGGCCTGCCTGTCGCATGCAGGGTCCCTGTGATCCCTCCTGCCCCTCTGATGCCCCAAGCAGCACCCAAAGTCATCACTTTCCCAGCTCCTTGCAGAGTAGGCAGAGGTGCATGGGGGATCTGCCTCCTTTTCAGGGATGACCATGATGATTCCAGCCATGAGTCTCTCCCTCACCTCACCTGTCCATCACTCCTGTTCTCATGTAGTTAAGATCTACTGCAATTATTTCAGCTTGGCCACTGAGATGCTGTAAGAGGAGTGTAGAGAAAGCAGCTAGAAAACATCTGCGTGGCAGGGAAAGCACAGACATTTCTCAGTCTGACTCAGGAATCACTTTGGACTCCAGCCACAGCTGGAGTGGTTGTGCCAGAATGGGGATGGCATTTCAGAAGACTGTAACTGAGCAGTGCAGCAGTCATTTAAAACCAATTCCAATTTGCTGATACTCCCATTTGATGTTGGTCCCGGAATGCTAATGAGGAACTACAACACCGGGCATTTCTAGGGAACAGACAGCCTAACCTATGGTTTCCTGCCATAGTGGTCCCGATGGAACAACCAAAGCACCTGAGAGACTGGACAAAACATCTCCTTGCACAGAGAGATCAGCCTGTGCTGAAACAGGGGAAAACACTCCCATGGCTGATGATTGTTTGGAGAATATGAAAGAAAGGAAAAGTGTTTTAAGTTCTGCTTTGGTCTGTGACAAACCAGCTTAGTGTGCCCTCACTTCTTAGCTGGGACTGACCTCATGCAGTGACTCCTTGCCCCAATGTCCCTTGTTTCCCCACCTATGAGCCACTAAGCTTCACACCGCATGGGACAAGAGGCAGTACCTGCCCCCCCAGGTCCCCACAACCCCAGGCCAAACTACAAAGCACAGCTCACTGCCGGCAGAGAAGACCTGTTGCTGATGGGACCCATCTGCCCAGATACAGGCAAGAGCCCCTTTAACTTCACCTCCTGTGCTTACCACACCACAATCTAATCTCACATCCACGTCACAGGAAACCCTAGACCATCTCTTATCTATCAAAGGAAAGCCAGGAGGCACCACATCTGTGGTTTTAATCACCAAAAGGCAAGTAGCAGGGTGAGCCTGGAGTTCAAGACCAGGCAACCCCCTGAAACTACCAGGCAGCAGGGTGCAGGGCCAGCCAGAGCCCCACAAAACTGCTCCTTCCAGCTGCAAAACAACTCACCCTGCATTCAGGGACAGCCCCTATTCTCTCACCAGAGCCAGGATTCCTAAGCCTTGTCAGGCTCGAGCCAAATTTGGATCAGCATTTCTTCAGCTAAACTGATTTATAGCATTCCTTCTCCCCTGCGTTCTTTCTTGTGGATGGTCTCTGCACACTGAATTGCTGGTGAGCTTGGGAGGAAAACAAACCAGGGCCACAACTGTGACACAGCTAATGGGAACACCAAGCTTCCTGGTCCCTTAAATGGGACACAAGTGATGGATTGCTCCTGGCCACAGTGAGGGACCACAGCTGGGGCAAAAAGACCAAGCTCTGGGCAGGACTACCAAAGAAACAAAGCTTTTGGATGCCATAGGAGCAAGCAGCCTGCAGAAGTGCCTCTTCATCAGTCTACAGGATGGGTGAATCCTGGAAGGGCTAACAGGACACAAAGGGGTTTTGCAGTTTTTTGCCCCCAGTGCCGTTCCCTACAAAGCTGAGCCTGCTGGCTCATCCTCTGAGAATCTCTGCTGGACTCCCTGTGCTGTGTGACCCCTCCCCCTTCTCAGCCAGGGGAGCACAGGTCAGGAGGCAGACCACTGGGAGTTCTCCATTACAACGACTTCCTGGAAAACTTCTTATCTCACCAAGCAGCTCCAGAATACACCTGATAACTATTACAGGAAGCGAGCACAGCCCACTCTCACCTCCCACTTCCCCAGCCTGCAAGACCCTCCAGCTCAAGCAGGCTGCATTCCTGGCTGCCAGCAGCTCTTCCGAACCCACACTAGTGCTGATGAATGTGCCTCTATTGGGTTTGAGCCTGACCTAAGAAACAAGCTTAATTCTGAAGTGATTCAGTCGAGAAGAAAAGGCACTGCTGCATTGCCTGTCAAGGGTGAACCAAACTCCAAAAAGCTGGTGTCAAATTTGTTGTGGTTTGCTAGCATTTTCGAGGAGTGCCAAGGCTTAACATCAGAGTTCAGCTGCTGCTGTAACACAAATCTACACACAATACAGCATCTGGGACCACCCAAAACTCCTGTAAAGCCCTACCAAGCCTTCTGCTGTACTGAGCAGCACCCAATATCTCTTGAGGAGACTTAGTACCTCTGCATACCTCACCTGCACTAAGCACTCCCTCAGAGTCACATGGACATCATCCTACAGCTAAGCACAACCCCCCCCCCACCCCGAACCTCTGGAACCTGAAGGCCCTTCACCCCATCACACACTGGTATGATTAGGCCATTAGCAGAACCTGTCCTGCTTGGTTCTCAGCCCCAAGCTGGTTTTAGAAACATCCCCAAAAAGCCACTGCCAAGGTCTCAGAGAGAGCCCTAGAGCTCTGCAAACCATGTGGAAGAGCTGAAAGCATTTAAGATGTCTCTGCAAGGTAGATACTGGCAAGCAGGACTGTGCTCCAGAGCTGCAATTTTTCACTCCAGACAGCATAGAGTGTGTCCTGATGATAATCCACTTCCCTTTTTTTAGCAGCTGTTAAGGCTCTTGGCCACATCCAGCTGCCCTGCACCCTGACAGTATCGCTTCCAGTGTTTGACAGCTAAATCCATAATACCAGGTCCCTGTTGTGGATGGAAATGTTGCTAAGGAACACTGGCACAGAAGGCAACACTGTCCTGTTATACGTGTAGGCTCCTCAAACAGCTCCAGCTGAGCTGACATCCCACTGCAGCTTGGCAGCAGAACCCACACTTGTCAACAGAAGAAAGAAGCTCTGGTGGGAGAAGCAGGGCAGCATGTAGGTGAAGATAAGTCAGTTTGAGGTCTGCTCTGGCACAGCAGACTGAGACATGTGTCCTTTTGACAGCAGGATCTCCTCTCTTATCCCCACGACCTCTTCACCAGAAAGCTTGAGCACTGCACAGTCCCTCCCGAGCAGCCTGTTACACCCTTCTGTCTCTACATGTACAAGATGGCTTGTCAACAGGTGCTTTATGAGCTTACACAACACCATCAGTCTCTTCCATGGCCTTTTTCCAGGGGAGCCCTGATGTACATGATGACTTACACTTGTCATATAGACTGATACTTGCCACGTGCCTCTGAAGTCCATCTGATACAGTGTGGGCCAGAGCGTGAAGGGACACTGTGCTGAAGGAAGCGGCAAAGCTTCCAAGGAGCCACTTCACACAACTCACCTGGTACCTCCAAAGAGGATGATTTTGTCCCCCACTCTGCAGCAGCACTGCCGGCGGCGAGGACATGGCCCTTTTCCTTTGGGTTCAATCTTCCTCCAAGAAAGAGAAACTAACAGAAGGAAAAGAGTGTACCAGCTTGTGACAGGAGCCTAGCCAAGCTATAAGCAGGCTATGAATTTAATATCACAGGAAAAGCAGAGGCCCACTACCCCACAGTCACCAACTAGCCAATACCCACCCTCCCCCTTGACCTCTTCACTAATGGCTAAATAATGCACTTCTATGAGGTTGTTACTGAAGTGCCACTTAGATGCCAGTCATAGACCTGGACCTCTGCTGCTGAGACAGGATTTGCAGGTCATATCATAGAATGGTTTGTGTTGGAAGGGATCTTAAAGACCATCTTGTTCAAACCCTCTGCCATAGGCAGGGACACGTTGCACTAAACCAGGTTGCTCAGGACCCCATCAAGGCCTTTCACTTGCAAAACCTGAGCACCAGGACCCACAGACTGCCAAGGCAGTGGGTCCGACATCACAGGGAGCTGTAATGGGCAGAGCTGCAGGAGCAGACAGCCAGCCTCCCTTCCCCAGAGTCTGCTGCAGTCGGGATTTGGAGGAGAGAGATCCAGGAACCAGCTCCATCTGCCGGCAGGCTGTGATCGAAGAGCACCCTGGTAGAGGTGCATCAGCTGCTGGGACAGCTCGGCTGCGGGAGGAAGGCATGGGGAACTGAACCAGGTGGAGACAGCACCTTTTGTTCTTGCTGCTGTCTGTGGCAAGGATGCTTGGGGGTGACAATGCACAGGACTGAAACCTGCAGGAGCTCTCACACCAGCTCACAATCAGCTTGGGGAGCAGCAGGTTGGCTGCTCTCAGGTAATTTTACTATGCAAAGCAATTAGTAAACAAAATTAGTTTAGACAGTGAAATGTGCCTGAAGACTGAGGACCCCAAAACAGCTCACAGCTGACTGATATTCAGGATACCAGCTGAAGAACCACCTCTTCTGCTGCACAGTTTGAGCTGATACCAAGAGATGGTGATCCTGCAGCTCAAGTTGAATGGTTGAATGAGAGCTATAGTCTCTCTCTTCCCTAACCCTATTGCTTCCCCATATCTTCTCTTCTGTCAGTACTTCTGCATATTTAAGAACAAGACAAAGTTTTTCCAATAAAATATGTGTTTCAGCAATACCTCATTATCCACTTTCTAACTGAGATTTGGAAACATCCCGAGGAGGAACAGGCATGGTAGCAAGTTGCTGTCAGAAGAGTCAAGAGCCATATTACCCCCAAATCAGTACTCCTTGGACAATATGTTTCTCTGAGCACTCACATGCTTGAGGGCCTGAAGCACTATCACTGCAGCAAGTTAAAAGGATAAATACCTGGACTGAATTTCCAGAGGTCATGGAAGTGTCTGTTCAGGCGTGCATTGTAGCCACCAAATACATATAGTTCCCCGTTGTAGCTGACTGTATGGAGTAAGCACAGACATCAGAGGGCCACCCAGCAGGTCCCTGACCCAACATCAAACACAAAGCAATGTGGTGCTGGCTGTCCACCTCTCCTTACATCACCTTCATGTGCAGTGTGGGGTGCAAGGCTTTCTGGTGGACAGCAGCTTTCCACAGAAACTGGGCTTTGTGCACCCCTTTCTAACACACAGCCCCACCCAGCAGAGCAGACACCCCTTCTAAGGCAGGCAGAAATTTCCTTCCACCGTCCTCCACCTTCAGCATACTGACACTCACAGGCTGAATGGCTCCGCCGGCCCTCCGGGAGCACGGAAGTGGGAGGGGAATCTAGCCAGGAGTTGGTTTCTGTATCAAATACTTTAATGCGGTTACAGTAGATCTCGTTGTTAGAGTGAAATGGCCCAAAACGATCAGCTCTGCCACCAAACACGTACATCTTTGTTCCAATGATGGTAGCTGAATGAAAGTCTCTCCAGCGAGCTGGAGTACCCTGAAAGACAGAGTGAAAAACAAAGACAAAAGAAAGAGTGCAGATTACCCAGGGAAACCACACATCTTGATGGGGAAGTTGAGTGGCTGCCTTCTCCTGGAGAACTTGTCATCCTGTAGATCCCAGCCACATCAGCCAGAAGCTGTGAGACAAGTGTGGGCAGCTACCCCAGAGAATAGCAGATGCAAAGCTTCCTCCACAAACCAGAGGGAAAAACAGACACTGACCTTGGCAGATATTAAGGTCCACATCATGTTTGTGGTGTCCAATTTATGGATATCATTTGAAAAGCAGTCAGCCTGGAAGACAGATGAGCAGCTTGGTTCACAAAGGTACTGAAAAGCCTGGTTACATCCAGCCCCAGAAAGTATGCTGCCCTACAAACCTGGAGCATCCCTTTGGAGTCAGTACTTCCTAAGAGACAAGGTGCTTGCTCAGGCAGCACTTAAAAAGAGGAAAGAAAAGCCTGTTTCTTCCCAAAGGTGTCCTGTCTCTTCCTGCAGCTTTCCCATTTATTTGGTGCTCAGTTCCTCCCCTAAAGGCTGTCCTGCACACAATACATTCATGGGAGGAACTTGCCTCCTCTCCAGGCAGCAGCAGAAAAAAGAGGCATTAGCAGGACAGTCAAACAGGCTCTGCTAAGGCTGCCTAACAAGACACAGAAGCTAAGATTACTTCTGGGAAGCTGAACATCCAGGAGCAAATACACTCCAGGTTCTGATGTCCCACAAAACCCATCTGCAGCTGGCTGCCTGGAAGAGATTGCATTCACACAATGCGGACTCCTGCTCTTCCAGGCAAGGTAGAGAGCAGCAAGACAGCCAGAGGTTTATTTGGTCTTGGTTAAAAACAAGACGCATCTGAACTCCTCCTGATGCTGTAATCAATATAATGGATTTGGCCTGCTATCATCCTCAGAAAAGAGGGAATAACCCAGATACTTCTGTAACTGAACCCTAGCTTTCTTCCAAACAAACAGACATGACTTTGCACATATTTTCTGCAACCTGGTGATAGGCTGAAATTATATTTACCCACTTCTTAAGATCAGATCATAAGGATTTGCTAAAAAGAGCATTAGACATGCTGACAGCTATTGCAGTATGAGCTTTGGTTCAAGGTATTCTTAATGGAAAGGCAACCAAGTATTTGCTGAAAGGGATCAGCAAGATGTCAGAGCAGGTAGAGACTACAGGGAACGTACACCAGACTAGGAGAAAACCTCACAGCAACACTGCAGAAAGTGATTTTCCTGGTTCATTTCTGAGCCAAATTAAAATAAATGTAGATCAATATATAGTTATTAAAAATGTTGTGTATTTATGTATCTACATTTGGCTGAGAAATGAGCCAGAAAAAAAATTTATATTTTTACCTCTCTGTGGTTAATGTTTTGTGAAAGTTAAAAAAAATCCAACACTTTTTTGGACTTGCTTTTCCAACCATCTTCTCCACAAAACAATTAGTATAACCTGGGTACTAATGCCATAAGTTTGCTAAGTTATAAAATGACAGTGACTAGGAATACAAATACGCCCCCGTGTCCTGCCTTTATCACTGTCCTGGGTATTAACATCCTCTTTCCCAAGGGCTCACCAATTAACAGTTACAGAGACTACTCACCAGCTGTTCATAACCTCCAAAGATAAACATGCTCTTTGCCAGGACACAAGCTGAGTGCCCATCTCTTGCCCCTGGGACCATTCCAGACACCTTTGGCGTGAACCACTTGTGCGTGTCTGAAACAAAACAAGAGGCAATACTGAGAAAACACAGTTGGAGTTGAGGTGGGATAGTTCTATTGTTCTACTGTTGTAGAACAGTAGAACTTGCTGCTCTCTACCTTGCCTGTTGTATTAATATACAACAAATATACTATTGTATATTGTTCTACTCTTCCTAATTTCTAAGGCAAAAATCATTCTTGCTTTCTCACACAGCATCTGCTCTGCCAGAGAGTCTGCAAGCCTCTTTGGGCAAGGCTACCTGCCGAGCCCCCACAGAGGGACACAGTGACAGAAGTGTCAGCCTCTGGGCGGGGCCACCGACTGCCAGACCTGACAAAGAGTTCTCATTTTAAGTGTGAGTAGTACAGCACAGCTTGAACAATGTTACTTTTACTGAATCTCTTGCAGAGTGTACTTGTGAGTCACTTATCAACTCTGCATTCACACTTTCTATTACAATGAAGCAATAATGCTAAGTGGCTCAACTGACCTCATGGTGTGGGGATGCTCAGTAACTGAGAATGATTGAAGAAAAACAACTCTCAAACCCAGACAGAAATCACTTAACCACAAACTCTCCATGTTAGCTGTTGTGCATATCTCTACCTCTGCAGTGCAGCTCTCCATGTCTTATCTGCTCCACTTGTTACATTCTCATCCCCTCTTCCTCACTTTCCACCCTTCACAATGCTCCCTGTGAACCTGCACGAGACAGATTCAGCCGCTTAGCCTGCACACTCCAGGGGCTGGCTTGATTTAGAAGATGACTTAAAATCTAGCCAGAGCTGTTCTCCATGCCAGGGCAACACAGAGCCAAGCCAGCGACTCACTGCCAAGTGCAAACAGGCACCTGCCCCAAGAGCTCCGGGAGGCACAGAGAAGCCTCAAGACTGCAGGAGACATTCCCCCCACCCTCCCCAATGGCTGTTGGCTGCCAAAAACAGTGCTTATTCCACAGAGTTGTAACACTGGAGCCAAAGCATGAGGATGAGTTCCCTGAACTTGGCCTGCGGACACAACTGTCCACCTATGCTCCATCTGGCACCACACAAAGGGTTTTGTAAGGTCAGCAGAATCCCTAGGGAACCTCTAGTGAGACAGCTCGGGGCTATTGAGTTCTTTTTCTTCCTGGGGTTGCTTCCAAACTCAGTCACACTGTATCAGCAACAGCTCACACAAGTGCAACATGTTAAATTAGAGATGGAAAATACCTCGATTTGTGATCTGCTCAACACAGCAGGGACAAAACTGCACTCAGACAGGACTTCACTTAGCCTGATACGACTCCTACATATCAGGAGTAGAAGTGGAACTTACACTGCAGACATGGGACTGTGACTGCCAGCCTTACTTTCCAGGAATGGCAGGCCTGTGTGACAGACAGCTGCAAAGGGTTTGGAGCAGGACTTTCTGTTAATTTTCACTTAATGGAAAAGCACTGGAGCTGCAAGGGAGACTAGGCAGGTCCCACTACAAAGTCTCTGTGTAGGGAGAGGTTTACTGGTGGCTTCTCAGCTGCATGTGTCAGGGGAAGGAAGGGGCCCTGTGCCACAAGCTATAAGATATTTCCTGGTAAAGAAGAAATCCCTAGACCAAGCACCAGAGCAAGTAGCTTCCTTGCAAGTCCAGCAAGACAGTTACTGGCCAGTATTTAGATGGACTTGCCTCCAGAATCCAGATATACTCCTTTTCTTTCCTTACACTTGTATCCACGCAGTTCCTAATGGTGCCTTTTCTCCAGAGGTGCTCCAGCAGTGCTATGGACAAGCCAACCGAAAGGCTCAAGGAGTTTATTTTCAAGTTTATCTAACTTGACTCAAGTCTTCCCTGATTTTGCTATCCTGTCCTGGACTACTCCTGTGCTTTATTCCTCACTCTTCTTCATGCCTTCAGAAAGAAGGCCCACACTGGAGGGGAACCACAATCCCCAAGAGCCCATCCTCTTCTTGCTTCAACCTTCAGCCACAATTAAGGAACACTATATCACACAGACAGAACACTTCAGTTATAGTTACTACCAGAGAGAGCACACAAAGCTGATAGAAAAATTAAAACCAGTTTCATTATTAGAAAAGATAAGCAATCTCTGCCTGTCGTGGTTTGAAAAGTGTTAGAATAGGAAGTGAGGTTTTTTTGGACACGCCTCTGCAAAAACACCCTGTTAAAACTGGGCACAGGAAGAAGCAGCTCTCTCTTTTCCGGTGGTCAGCAAGTCAGGTAGGGTGGACTCCATCCCCCGGCCTCAGGCCGGGGGAGGCCTAGGGGGGTCTTCCCTGGGTTTTTTTTGCTTCTTTCCCCTTCCCCCTCGGCACATTCCAGCATTCCTGCCGCGGGGGCTGGAGCCCAGCGGGCCGTGCCCTGCTGTGAAAAACGAGCCAAGAAGCCGCGGGCCTGCCCCTCCCCCATTCCATCGGGAGAGGGAAGGGTGGAGAAAGCCAGAAATGGGGGAAAACCTGCAAACCCCTCCGGGGGGGGCTCAGCCAAGCTTTCTTAAGATTTCCCCCCCCTTCGGGAAAAACCAGCTCCGAAGGGGAAAGCAGAGAGAGAGAGAAGCCTCCCTGTCGGTTTCTTGTGCCGAGATCATGTGACACCGACCGGCTGGCCCAGAACTGAAACTTAACTCTTTCAATGCCGCACCTTTCCTCCCGTGAGAGAAAAGCTGAGATATAAAGCTATGTAAGGGAGCAGAATGGGACTTGGAGGTCAGTGAAGGAAGACATCCAGGCCAGATGTGAGGGAAGAGGAGAGAACTGAAAACCCTTTTGGTGAATCATGGGAAATGAAAAGACTCTGTTTCTTTGTAACATATTTCTGAAAATCTGTTGGGGAAGGGGCAGTTTCAAATTCCAGAGCCAGGAAACGGGCTCCAAGCTGGAGCAGATGATGAAGTAGCTGTGATGGCTGTGATCCAATGAAGAGCAGCAATGAAGAAGGAGAGAACAGGCCACAAGTATCCAGGTGCCCTCAAATGAGGGGATGGAGGACAGAACCACCCTCCAAGAGACTTATGAGAACCTTGGCTCTGTTGAACTGTCGTTTTTAAAACTAAAACCCCACGGTTTGGAAATGGCCCATGAACAGCCCTGGGAAAGCTGTGGAATGGGAGGGCTTCTTTGCAAAGTTTCCCCCGGGCGGGTTGCACGTGAAGTCAATGGAGACCCACAAGGAACTCTGTTGTGTTTCTTCTTGTGGAGAGTTTTTTTCCCTCATGACAAATTCAGAAGGGACTTCTCTTCCCAAGGAAGATGAGGACAGACTATTTATAAGTGTTAAACTGACTGAAATGTCTTGGTTTTGTTCTTTTGCATTGATGGTGGAAAAGCAAATGGTTTGGTGGGAGGGAGAGGTGTCATGAGGAGTTTTGTTTTGGTTTGTTTTTTTTTCTTTTCTTTTTAGTTATTCTTAATAAACTTCTTTCTTTATGCATTCTTAAAGTTTGAGCCTGTTTGCCTTCTCTTGATGCTATCTCACAGCATGAAAATGAGTGAACTGGCAAATTGCCAGTCACTGAACCCACCACGCTCAGTGGTACATTAGCCAGGAAACATTCTAAATTGGAAAATTCTAGATTGGCGAACTCAAACCACTACACTGCGCAAAGGCTTTTACAGAGATTTAAGCATGCAGACACAATGGCCACCATACTCCACTTCTAAAACTGCTGAAACAGACAGTGACACCATTTCCTCCAGACTGTCACTGAGGGACAAGAAAACAAGTTGGGCAACAGAGTGAGGAGCAGAGGGAAGGTCTGATCAAGAACAGTTGTGACAAGGAACAGTGAGAAGCTGGAACTTACTGACATCGAAAGCATAGAGCACATTGCAGGCTCCCTCTGTGTCGTTGCGACCACCCCAAATGTAGACCGTGTCGTCGATGAGCACTGCTGAGTGTCCATACCTCATGTAGGGCACCTCCCTCACATGGTCTCGGCTGTTTGTCCACACTGGAGGCAACTTGATCCAGCGCAGAGACACTGGAAACACAAGTTTGAGCCCATGTCAAATGCTACGCCTGCTAAATTGCTCACAGTTCATAACCCATCCTGCGCGGTGCTTTTTACCCCGTGACAAGGTGCAGAAGCAGTCGAGTAAACGAGAGAAAGCTGTGTCTGACCCCGAGTAGTAGCTAGTTAAGAAATACAGAAGGAAGTCCTCTGGAAGGGCAGAGGACAAAAACAGGGTCTGTTCTACAACAATTCATTGAAAAAATTTCCACTCTGACTCATCCTAGACTATGAGTGAAGATATAGCACACACACAAATAGGGAAAGAAAAAAAATTACAGAGGTGACCATGAATGCAGACACTACTTCAAGCTAGTGAGATTGCTGAAGATACTCAAAGCTGGAAGAACGGGCAGCACAGGAATAACTCACCACAGTAATATGCAAGGGAATGCCTGAAGGCATCACTTGGACTTGCAGAAGCACAGTTTAAGTAAAGCAACCCAGTAGCTTTGTAGGAATAGGGTTTGTTTGCTTTTGTTTTGGCTTTCAAGCCATAGATGAGGTGGCCATCTGCCTCCTTTACCGCCATCTGTATTTAAGTTCTCCCTGCTAATCTTGCATTACTAATAGGAGTTCCTTGTGATTACAGGTTCCCCTTCCTGTGTGTCATGCCCAGCAGCAGCCAGAACAGTCAACAGGTATTACAGGGTTTAATGACAGTGCAAGAGCCACAGCAAGTGTTACACAGCCATTACATAACAGGACCAGTCCCCCCCGCCCCCCCCCCGCCACATACAGCCTCCATGGAGAAAACAAACAGGTTTGTTTTCTACATGGAGCTGATACAAAATATAGCAGAAAACAGTCTGTATTCCTGAAATACTAACATAGGGAAAGGGAAAAGTCAGGCATCTCGAAAGGTGAGCATCTACCACACAGGCAGAAAGGGCATTGAGAAAGCACATCCAATGCTGAAGTCAAGCTAGACTGGATGCTTCCTACCTAAAACATAGTCTTAATCTTTGGAAGACTGACAAGACATCATTAAAAATCTAGTATCTTGGCTTTAGCACTGCCACCTGACAATGCTACCTGAGCAAGGGTTTGGGAAGGCACTGTCACTTCCCATGTAGTGGCTGCAGCATTCTGACACTTTAATATTTGGGAGTGGTAAAGAAGGAAAGACAACACAAGAGCATTCCTTTGGGCACAGTCATTATGCTTCCCCAGAAAAGTGCTGTTCTACTTGGCATGTTCTACAACATTCAGCTGTGTTGAGTGTGAAAGCCCAGTCCCTCTGGACAGAGGTGAATGTCACTGTTCACAGGATCCTGAGCTACACCCCCTCTACACTGTAAGCAGGTCACCTTGGCAGCCTTCTGTAACCAATGATTTTATCCCTGCTGCACATCAGTCTTGAAGGAGTGAATTCACTGTATCTTACAGACAAATTAGGTTTGTCTACATGTGGGTGTTAGCAGAGCATTCAGCACATTGTCCAGTCTCCAAAACTGGTCACTGGTTCTCTGTTCTTGGCTCTGTTTAGCTGGAGCCACCCAAAGCATCCATGCAGCTTTTCAATCACCTGCCTAATTACAGGGAAATACTTAATGGACCAGCTCAGTAACTTCTTCAGTTCAAGGAGCATTCAATCAAGAAATACAGCCTCTGCCAGCACAACCATGGCTCCAACTAAGCCTCATGACAGGTACTGGCTACCCTACACAAATGGCTCCAGTTGCAGATGCTTTTCTTAAACTATGTTGTGAATCTGCATGACAGCTGTTACCAAAACAGGAAGGCCTCCCTCCTAGCCACATGCCCCTACTGACTCCATCATGCTGGCATCAGTTGTCAGCTGTCCCCACAGGGAAACAGCTCAGATGTCTACACCTGGAATCTCAGCTGAGTGCACTGGCTCACACCCTGCTCCTTCCACACTATGGGCAGCTGAGGATGGACATGCTGCAAACTGGAGGGGGGACCTGAGCCACCTCGATATCACCTCTTTGCACCTGGCTGAGTTCATGTTCATAGAGAACAAGGACAAACCAAGCCACTGGCTATGTGACTACTTCAGTGAGTCCTTATCCTAGCAGTCAGATGAACTACAGCCCCTCTGTGTCCTGCCTCTGAAGCTGAAAATGCAAGGCTGCACAAAGAAAGAGCCTCCTACCTACTCTGATAACTTTTTCTGGAAATTAAGAGTCAGACAGCATGTTACAGGGTATAACATGTCAGGCAGCAGCAGGCAAGAAAAGCAATAACTAAGCCCAGCAAGCCAAGTCCTTTGTGCCCCACAAGGACACGTTTACCTGCGTTGAAAATGTGGACGTCGATCTGCCGCAGGGTCTCATAGTCCTCTCCAGAGCAGTACCCACCAAAGGAATAGACCTTGTGCCCGACAGCCACGGCTGCGTGGTTCACCCTCCGTGGCCCACCTTCCAAGTGCACTGCCCACCGTAGCATTCCTTCCTGCAAGCCAGGCAGTTTTCAGGGCCCCCAGTGCCACAACCACATGCTTCCAAGGCTAGTGCAATGTCACCTGGCTCTGAAACACAGACACAATGCCAAAATAACAAGATCCATCCTGCACATCTTCCCATCTTCCTTGAATGCCTGCTACAAAGGTTACCTTAATGTATCCTCATTTACCTGCCTCCCAATTGGAAACATTCCTCTTGGGAAGGGGACACAGAGCAGGGCTCAGAGGATTAAGCAGAGATGTCGTTGCACACAAACCACCTCAGGGTGGCTGCACAGGCAGCCCCAGCCAAACAACTTCAACATGGCCACACACACATCATGTGTGGTGGCTGGCTCTCTGGTCACAGAGAGAAACAGATAGCTTTTCCAGGCATCATCCTGGGGAAGTGTGAGAAAGCTCAGAGAAAGAATCAAAACAATCCTTAATCTCTGCAGCTGTGAACATGTTATACATGTGGAATGTGATGTTTATGGTAAGATGTTTACGAGAAGGTGGTGTTCCTAATTAACCAATGGTGTGAGAGGTGTTGCTGAAGACCAATCAGGTCCTAGGTGACCAATTCTGTCTATAAAAGGTGTGTGGTTTCTAATAAAGTTTGCTTCTATGCTTTCTGAAAATGCATGGTGTCGTGTCACCTTCATTCCCATTCCTGACTCAACGGTGACAGTCATGTACATGTCACAGCCATTTGTCTGCATGAATGAAAATACACAGCAAGAGCAAGGGTGAAAAGAACAGACCCAGTGGGAAGAGTGTGCTCTTTGGACCAGTTCTGAGAAACAGTGGAGGAAAATATGAAAACAAAACACCCAACAAAAAACCTCCAAAGAACCACCCCTACATAAAGCAACCAACGTCCCATTATGGGGGTGGGTGACAACATTAGCATTTGGACTCACTGATTTGAGCACTAGGGTTCAATCTAATTAGACATAAGAGAGCAGAAACCCCCTAATCTAGGTAGAAGCTCTTTGCTAATATTCAGAAAAGGTCTTTTCCTCCCACAGCAAACCCAGGCACAACTATGAAAATACTGTAGCATTGCCTCTTGTTAAGCAACTGATATCCTTCATTCCTCAAACAGATGGCTTAGATCATATCTTAGAGAAGTCACCACAGCTGATTCTTGCAGAGATTCTCCTTTGGATCTAAGAATCTAGAGCAGAGTCCTGCCCGGGTGCTTCTGAAACAACAGGTCAATTTGATTTTTAACAGTTTTCTCCTAGCTGAAAAACAGCCATTAGAAGAGACATCAGTGTTTCAGACAGCACAAATAAAATTGTCTTCTTTTGTTTCTTGGTTCTAGGTTATTGAAAGATTCAGTCAGAATGCTCCCATTCTACAACCAGTTTTAGCCTTTGCAGAATTCAAAGAAATTTGGGGATGCCGTTGAACAAACACTAAATTCCTACACTCTGCCCCATTTCATTTTGCAAAGTAGTGAGTTTTGGCAAGGAGGACTTCCCTCCTGTTTCAGGTTTCTGAAGTAGCTGGAGGGCAGCAAGAGGGGCAGTGCCATGCTGCTCTGCTCCAGTTGGCCACCCCAGCCCTTCAGTCAAATGGAATCACTGCTCACAATGAGGCCCATCAGCAGCCTGACCACCCCAGCACCTGGCCCACCCACATACTCATATTTTATCCCCTCCTGCCGGAAGAATAAGAGATGCCACCAACAGGAAGCTCCTGGCATGAAGCACAGCTTAGGCTTCCAGCTTCATCCACTGACTCCATAGACAGTTCAAAACCATTCAGTAACCAGTCACCTCATTCCAGAACTCCCAAATACCATCAAAATTTGAGTAGCTTATTTTTAAAGTTATTTCTTTTTCATGTTGTTTTCATGGTCTGTACAAGAACGTTACAGTGACAGGACATGTGCAAAGCCCAAACAGAGACCATCCTGCAGCCTTATTATAACAGGAGTCTTTTCTGCAAACCTACCTGTTCCTGCAGCAACCACCCTAACCTAAACTGCAGTCAGTAACCCAGAAAGTCACAACAAGCTTTGCTCCAACAGGGGTGCTCCAGGAGGGCCCAAGAACAGCCCCTGTCTTCTATAAGTCATCAAGCCATGCTTCAATTTCAGATCTAGCAGGTTTTTTTCCTTAAGCAACTATTTTTTTAAGCCAGGCAGCACTCTTGTATAAGTACTCTGCAAAGGTACAGAACAGATGAGTTTCCATGGAACCCACCAAAGTCACCTTCCAAGCTATTTTGAAGGTTTCACATATCTAAATCTGTTTCCTGCCTCAGTCACAAGTTATTCCTGAAAAATCTAACCAATGTTTTCCTCATAATCTCTTCTTGTTTAAGTGATTATGTAAAAGACTCCTCAAGGAGCTTAACTAGTCTTTATAACCAGCATCAGTATTTTCAACACCCTTCAGAGTGAGCCCAAACCAGGAGGACCAAGAACGATGAATCTTACTTCCAAGTTCTCTGCTTGGTTACTACTGAGGTAGAGGAGCACAACTGCTTGGCATGGCAGGCAGGCATTGTACCAAGGCTCCTGCCTTTTTTGTCAGAAAGGCTGGGAAAACTCTTCCTCACCCTTGGGACTTCCCTTGAGCCACGTGCAAGGTCCTGTCACTGCCACAGGAGCTGGCTACCCTGCCCCAGCAGCTCTGCTATTCTGATCAGAAGGCAGCTCATCCCAAGAGGTTAAATCTGGTCCACTGAGAAACAGCAGCTCCAGGCCCAATTCCTGGCACTGCAAGAAAGATGCTGAGGTTGAAGCAACAATGTTGAAATGCTGTTTCCTACAATTACTGGGAAAGTTTTTCCCCAAATGAGTGCTTTCCAGATGGCTGGCAGGTCTGGAGTGGTGGCAAGGGCAATGGGATGGAAGTTGGCTGTGCTTCACCTTGGCTCTGTCTGGGGATACCCCTTTAGAGCAAACAGTGAGCTCTGCCAGCACAGCTTCCTGCTGCCCCTCCTCATAGCCAACAAAAGCAAACACTCATCTGAGCACTTCATGAAGAGAGAATGACCAGAAATGTGAAGTAATCTTGACAGGGTTATGGGAAAACACAGGGTTATTTGTTTGCCCCTTTTCAGTCACACACAGGCCTGGCCTTCCCTCCTCCCTGCACAGCCCTGTCTCCCAAGGATGCCTCCTCTACTCCACCCCATGCTTTCTGTGCCCAGCTCCAGATTCTCTCCTGCCTTATTTACAATCATTTCTTTAGACCAATCTTCTGTCCCAAAGCATTTTCCTCCTCCAAGCTCTCTCTGTGCACTATCTGCAAATAGGGGTTAGGCACATATTTTGAGAAAAAAATGTATTTTCTGTCCTACAACTATGGACACTGTTAAATTCCATTTCAAGTTTGATTTCCAATGATAATTTATATTATATAAATGAGGACATAAATAAAGCACTTTTCAATCTAATTAGTATGAGGATTTCTTCGTAGGAGAAGTGCACGTGACATCAAGCTACAGCTTAGTTTTCTTTAAAGATCACAGAGGACACAGCCAAGGAGAGAGGGAAACAGCAAAATTGATAAAAATCAATTTACTAACCATTTCCCCCACTGTACAATAATAGGTTATGCAAAATACATTCTGTGGTTTCTCATTTAGGACACCAGCAACAGTGATGTAGGCTATAAAACACAAAAATATTGATAAGACAGAGCCAAATTGTATTAGAGAACTGGGAGAGCACTGCAGGATGAGGCACACAGAATCACAGCTTCTGTTCAAGCCACCACTTGCTTCCACTGATTCACATTAGCTCCTCACTTCTGTTCTCCAAAGACTAACAGAGCTCCTACTTCCAACCATGCAATCTTCGCAACTCCCCGTTTCCCTGGTCTGCCATGATCTATGCAGAAATACAGTAAAGCACAGAGGATACAGAGAAATTTTGAAATCCCAGTCCTGTCATTAACCAGGAATGCCAGGAATAAGTGCATTTCCAAAAATCAGGACATGCTTCACTTACTGGTGAAGTACCTGATGCTGATGATGCTGGAAATTAAGTGAGCACAGGAGTGCATTGCTCCTCCACCACAAAGCACTTGGAGCATTTCACTGCTAAGCCAGGGAACAGTCAAATTTAATTCATCTCTGCATTCTTCCAATACAGCACCTATAGACAGCACTCCCATCTCTCTGGTTGTGCTGTTGCCTGAAGATGCACTTAATGCCTGAAACAACCTTCATCCCAACTGCTCCAGCTTACACCTAACAAGAGCCTAACAACACAGCATATGGACATCTGAGATCAACAAAAATATCTCTCAATAATATCTCACTAGAATATCTTCCAAAACTGTTGTGGTGACTTGAGCACTGTGGCACAGATAGAAAAAAAATCCCCAAAACAACAACAAAAAACCAAATCAGGTTTTAGTTGGCTTTTTCACCTGTTTGTTCTATTGGCTTTAGGCTTAGTATTTTCAAACCCTACAATTAGTTAAGACAATACTTCATTCAAGATAGAAAGCTACTGAGCATCTCCAAGTACAGTAGCCAGGTGATCATCTTAAAACCCATATATCCTTGGATCCACTTCTTTGCTGAAAAGGAGCTCACTGGGCTCTCTCACTCCTCTATGCACACAGAAGAAAACCTAGAGCCATTTCTAAAAGCTGCTCAGATTAGCCTTGCTGCATCCAATTCCCAAAGCAAGGGGGAGAAACCCAGCAAGTGGCCTGGATTTTCAAGGACTCATTCTGTCACCCCCAGAATTACTGTAGCACCCCAAGAAGAGCAGCCTATCCTGCAAAGCTGCTCCAGAGAGCAAATCCTACCGTGTGGCTGCCTCAGTCGTGTCTCCAAAAAGACACCAGCCACAAGATTTAGTAACCCTTAAAATAGCCCAGCCAGTTCACAGCAGTGCATATAGACAGTTCTATTTCAAGCACATCCAACATACTGTTAGAGATAACGTGAGAACAACCTGCTTTCTTCACTTGTGTTTGACATTTATCTAATGCTTGGAGCATTTGTGCTAAGGCAGTGTGAAACTGCAAGCTTGCACATTCAACAGCTCGGACACTCACAATGCAATTCCAGCCCCAGTAAACTAGACGGTGCTAGAACAGCCTTTGAGCTCGTGAACCAAGCCTGCTCTGGCAGCTCATGTTAGCCATGGGAATCACACACCACACTGCTCAGGCACAAATTTATTCCAGTGCCCCCCCACTACAGCCAGCCTCATAATCTCCTTATTTTTCACCACATATTTTGCCCACTGCTGACTTACTTTTGCCTAAAGCCTAGCTGAGATTCTGCACCTACTGAACTGGCTTCTATTCTTCACCTTGCTTCCCAAACCCCAGCTTCTCTATGGAGTGTGCCTAAACTTTGGAGGTACTGCTTGACCCCCACTTTCCCATCACAAATTTGTCTCAGCCTGTCAAGCTGTTTCTGACATGCCACGGGCAGCCCTTGGGTTGGGAAGCAGGCTCAGGAAAGCTGAGCTGACAGCCAGTGGGGCATTTCATGCTTTACACAGGGCTACATCAGTTGGTTCCTCTGCCCCTCTGTTGCACTGACACTGATCCGCAGGCAGAGTGGTCTGCTGGGCTTGGCCACACACAGGGCAGGCTCACAGGTGCCAGCCTTCCCTCTGTCTGGCACATAGGACTGGGGAAGACCAGGCATGCGGCCTCACACCAGCCACAACTGGGTGAGATAATAAATGGTCTAAAACCACATGAGCCCACGGGATGGAGAGAGAAGGCGCAGCAGAGGTCATGCCAGGGCAGAAGGGCAGCCTCCCTGACACAGGCCTGTCAGGGGAGGATAGGGATATGTGGGGTCACAGAATCCTTTAAGAACAGAGAATACCACCAAGATCACTGAGTCCAGCCACTAACCCAACACTGCCAGGCCCACCACTAACCCATGTCCTGAAAGTGCCACATTTACAGATTTTTTTAACACTTCCAGGGATGGTGATTCGACCATTTCCCTGGGCAGCCTGTTCCAAAGCCAGATTATCCTTTTCATGAAGAAGTTTTTCCTAATATCCAATCTAAGCCTTCCCTGGTGCAGCTTGAAGCTATTTCCTCTTGACCTGTCTGCCAATTGTTACCTGAGAGAAGAGGCCGGCCCCCACCTGGCAACAATCCCCTTTCAGGCAGTTGTAGAGAGTGAGAGGGTGCCCCCTGAGCTTCCTTTTCTCCAGGCTGAACACCGCCAGCTCTCTCAGCCGCTCCTCATAAGACTTAGTCTCTGGACCGTTCAGCAGCTCCTCTGCCCTACCCTTGATAACCTCCAGCACCGTTGGCCGCCCCTCCCCGCCCGAGCCCCTCTGTGCCGCCCGGCGCCTCCACCCGCCGCCCGCGGGCCCGGCCGAGAGCACCCGGGCANCGTTCCGACAGAAGCTCCCGCCGCTCCCTGGGACTTGTAGTGCGGCGTGGCCCCGCCCGGGTCCGCGGGCGCCCCCCGCGCCAGAGCGGCGCGGCCCCGACAGGCCCTTCCGGGGTGCCGGGCCCCGGCACCCCTCAGTGGCGGCTCTTTTGGTTCCCCGCCCCGCCTGGGCCCGGCCCCGGCGCGCTGCTCCCGCCTCAGCCCAGACCGAGATGGGGACACTCGATGGCACCTGCGGCGCGTACCGGCGG
>VXAX01003179.1:61614-90337 GCA_013399835.1 Leptocoma aspasia
GCCCCGCGGCGGCCGCGGCGGTTCCGGGCGGCGGTGGTGCGGCACCTCATCGGCGCCGCCCCCGGTGCATGGCGGTGGTGCGGAGCATGGGCCCCGAGCGCGTCTGTCCCCGAGAGCCCGGGCCGCCGGAGGGCCCTGACAGTGCGGCAGGGTGGAGCGGCGATGAGGAGGAGGAAGAGGAGGAAGGCGGCGGGTACTTGTATCAGCCGCTGAGCCAGGAGCCGGAGCAGGGCCTCGGCGACGCGGGCCTCGGCCTGCAGGAGCGGCTGCAGGTACCGCCCAGCGCCTCCCGCCCGGCTGGGGTTGGGAGCACCCGCGGTCCCGACCCCCGCTGCCCGCCTTTCTCCGCAGATGCTGAGGCTGCACCTGCCCGACCCGCCGGTGGACAGCGAGGAGGAGAATGAAGAGGAGACAGCGGAAGGCGCCACGGCTCAGAGCAGCTACAGCTCCATCCCCATGGATGCAGGTAACCGCGTCTCCGGCGGGACCCTCCCGAGGCTCCGCCGCGGTCTCACGGCCTCTCTGTTCTCAGAGCATGTGGAGCTGGTGAAGAGGACCATGGCCAGCGTGAAGCTGCCCACCGTGGGCATTCCTGCCTGGGCCAGCCAGATTTCGGAGGAGCAGTGGAAGGACGTGGTGCAGCGCACGCTGCAGGCCCGGCAGAGCCTTGGTGGCCCCCGGCCTCAGTGGAATTGAGGGCTGAGCTGCGGCACAGGAGCTGCAAACCGCAGCCCTCCCTCCACCCTGGAAACGCCCACTGCCTCCGAGCCAGGTGCTGACAAGACTTGCCAGTATCAACCTTCCAGTTTGTCCCACTGACATTGTCTAATTTTCTTTCTCGCTCTTTTCTCGGGGTTCTGGCTGGTGCATAAGTCAATGTGATGACCTTGTGTTGGCTTCCTCTACCTCTGAGGAGGCAGATCATGCCTGGATGCATATGGGGCAGTGGGGCTTGGCTGGCTTTGCCCAGATTCCCTCAGGACAAACACTGGACTTGGCCCCGTGCTGACAGTACCAGAGAAGTCACTCTCCAGGCTAGGGCCCTTCCTCTCAGGATAGGGTCTGTGTGTTGGAATATCACAGGTGGAGCAAGATGTGTCATTCCAAGAGATTTGTTTTATTTAGTTCTGTACATACAGGGACATCTGTACAAAATCCAACACTTTCATACTACGTAATGCTCTACTGAAAATAAAGTACACCATATGTACATATGAACTGTAAGCAGCTTAATACTTGTGTCCAGGGTATGAATGCAGTAGTTTTGCTTTTTCCCTTGGGAGGAGCAAGCCAGGTGGAGTGGAAGAGGCAGCTCCAGTTCTGTCCATTTGGCTGATGTGGGGAAAGGCATAGGCAGAAATGAGCAGCACTAATGCTAGAAACCAAGTATTGAGCAAGGGGCAGCTGTAGCGTGGCAGATGTGGGTCTGCCGATGAGCAGTACATGTGGTGAGAGGGTAAGCACACTCCCCCCTGTCTCACATGGTCCCCTTCTGAGGTGTCCAGGACACTGGAATGAATAGGCAGCAAACAAAAGATGATGTGAAGGTACTAAGCCTAAGTTCCCTGAACCAAAACAAGACACAAAAAGCTATGGGAGCATCAAAGCTGTACAGCACATAATCATGATGTGTTACAATCCTGTCTCTGCACATGGCACAACCCCAGCAGCACTCCTCTGGGCCAGGGGCTGCCAGCAGAGACAGATCATCTGCAGGACAGTGCCAGCTTCTGCACACCACAAGATTCTGTTCCCTCTGCAGGCAGAGCAGCCCACAGCAGGGAAAGGCTGCCACTGCCCAGCAGCAAGCAGGCTCAAGTGAGGGCATGCCATGCTGCAGCAATCTAAAAATGAGGTCTTGGCTTACAGCACAATGCTAAGCAGCCAGTTGGAGAGCCTGTGCTGAAACAGGAAGGAGCCTCCTGCCCAGCCTGAGCCCGGCAGCCCTCATTTCTGCTGTGCTGCTCTGGTGCCATCGGCGCCACCCTGTGCATGTCCACGTGCTGTGCCAGGCGTGAGGTAATTGACTGGCAGATGATAATGAGCTCAGACTAATGTTCAAAATAAGCAATAACCTCCCTGAGGTGTTTCTGAAGTCTCCTGACGAACGGGCCCTGTGTGACTGGGGGAGGATCTCACACATGTGCCCGCCAGCTCCTCCCAAGAGATGGTGGCATTCCTGATAAGGGCTGAGCTGAGGGAGAGTACACATGGCAGGGATGCAGGACACACAGGTCAAAACAGCTTTGCTGCAGTTGGAGGAAAGATGTGCTGCACACCAGCAGAAAGATTAGAGGGGGTGATCCTCTGACCTGGAAATGGTTTACTGGTAAGGAGAGGCAGATACACCAGAACCTTCTACAACATCCTGTGCCATTGCAAAGCAGTGTCAGGCTAGCACCAACCCCACAGGCTCCCTGCACTACTGCAAACCCACTTAAGCTTATGTGTCAAGAAAGCAGGTGCAGCAGGTAAGAAGCAAGGACTCAGTCTCTGTGACATACCAGCTTCTGAGGTGGCACCTTGGCCTGGCACTAAATCTGCACCACAAACAACAGGGGTGAAAGCTGGATCACAGCAGCACCCAAGTGCTTCACAAGCCCCTGGGCTATCAGCAAGTGTTTCTAAATGCTAAGTTAGCAGGAGCCCCTGATGCACCACGTGGTAACTAACAAGGGCCTCAGGCCACAGTGGGTGCACACCTAACAGGATAGGTGAACTTTGCTCAGAGCACCCATGGAAGCGATTCAGCAGTAGTGCTTAGCCATTAATAATAATGAGAAAACTGAACACACAAACTCAGCCACACCCCATGAGGTGTATCCATTGCTTCCACTAGCTTGCAGAAATAACTAGCAGCACAAACTTCCTAGAAACCCTGGCCCTGAAGAGCTAAGGATGGGATATAGAGACAAAGGGAGAGCTGCAGGAGTATTTTAGTTGAGCAGGTAGAAAAAGAAAGTAGATGTCAGTGGCTGACACCTGCTACAAAGCGGGAAGTTAATTCTGAGCCCACAATTAACCCGAGACATCGGGAAGAAGAGTCAGCATGGAGCAACACAAACAGCAGAAGGAATTCACTTTCTCACAAGAGAACTTCTAAGGATGCCGTAAAGGGAGGACTGCAATAGTATGTAGTGCTTGCACCCAGCTTAACTGGGGGTGGCAAAGCACTGAACGCCCACTCCACTGACAGCAGGACAGAACAAGGGGCTTGTAGCGAAAGAAAAGTGGAAGTAAACATTTCCTCCGCTGTACATTAAGACCCTTCAGCTGTGGAGCTGTACCCCAAGGCAGACTGGAGAGGCAGCAGAGCCTTCACAAACAGCCTCTGTCCCAAGCTCAGCTTAGCCTCTGACCATGGAAGGGCTCAGCTGCACATGCAGCACAGGGGCAGGTGTGGCAGAGATGGGCACTTGGAGTTTGGAGCAGCACACTGAGCCACGCTCGGCAGGCTCTGCCCAACACAGAGCCTGAGCAAGGCTCTGGCTTCCTGGCAGAGTAAGAATCAGGTGGCAGCTCACAGTGAAGTGAATCCTGCCTGGACTGATAAAAGCAAAGGTCAGGTAGGCTCCCTTAATGCCTGCAGAGCCAAGGTGGAAAAGCAAGAGGATGGAGAAAAAGCAGGACACAACAGTGGTGAGATACAAGTTATAACATAAAACTAGATCTACCGTGGAGGTATGCAGATGGAGTGGAGGACAGGCACAGCTCACCATGTTCATTCCTTACTTATACATGAGAACCGAGTGCACTTCCATGACCCCTGGAGGAAAGGGATGGGGCAGAGCTTCCTGGGCCAGCTCCTGAGCCCGTCAGAGAGCCTCCTGGCTTGAGGTGAGAAATTCTTCTGCTCTCTTGTGGGCCTCCAAGGCTTTTATAGTGTAGACGTCCTGTGGAAGCTCAGACTTCCGGCGCAGCAAAACTTTGTCCTTCTTAATGTCTTTCAGCATCTACAACCAAATCAAAGGAGTCAGGAATCAGTAGCAAACCCCTTCATGCCTTTAGCCTCCTGACTCCAACTGCTCTAGGTTATGCCAGGTGGCACTGCAGCATGCTTCAGAACAGGGTGAGAGCCAAACACAGACCAAAAGGACACAAGAAAGTCCCAATGGCACCTTTTTCAGAGTGAGAAGGTTAGATAAACTCTACTCTTCAGACTACAGGTTGATCTCTTAATGATGAGGGGTGAGAGTAAAAACATTTACCTTCAGAACATTTGGAAAGAGCCAGTTCTGACTATGCTGATGTCCTGGCTGGACTGGGAGCAACTGTGAAAAGACTCAAGTCACCTACGCACCTGCACAGCCTCCGTCTCCACCGTCTTCTTCAGTAGCTGTATATCCTCTGCAGTCGGGGTCTCCGTTTCCATACAGCACACAGAAGGCAAGGGTAGAGGTGCATAATACATGGGATACTGCAGACAACACAGACAGCTGGATAGTCAGCACTCCATCCAACACCACACCTTCTCCCCCAGTATGCTAACACAGCACAGCACAGTTCTCCCAGCTGCCCTCTCTGGCCCCAGAAAAGCAGCAGTAGGGACACAGGCAGGGAAGAATATCCTCTCCTCCCCTGTGCCCTCTGACTCCCAGCATGCTGCATGTGCAGCTGCAGTTCAGTGTGTGGTCCATAAACACATACATGCTCTCTATAAGGCAGTACTTAGAGATCAGTGCTACAGAGGGACAGCCTGATAAAATACTGCCAACATTCCCAGGACACTGTTTTTTGGGAGAGACAGACCACTGCTGCAGCAGTCTCCACAGGACTGAGATCAGATGCTAAAACCTGCTCTCGTGGGCTGAGGAAGCAGGTCCAGACTCCCAGCACATTCTTGCCTCATTCATCCTAAGTCCTGTTGTCACTCACCTGGGGGTTCAGCCGAGCCAGCTCCTCTATTTTCTGCCACATTTCTTCTCGTTCCTTCATCCTGAACCTTCCCCTGCAGAGAGAGCGAGAGCAAGTGTGAACTCCTGGGGAAAGTGCAGCTTTCATTCACAGGATGATAAAAGCAAGAGACAGCAGAAAAGTGCAGGCAAGGGGACTAGCTGCTCTGTCATTCAGAGACCCCTAATTCTACCTAATTCTAAATCTACAGGTGAGATGAGGCAAGAAGAGAGGACACAGTAGAACTAGCAGAAAGTAGGCAGGCATGCTCCTCGCTCACCTCAGAGCATAGGGTGGCAAAAGTGGGCTGCACAGGTACTTTTGGCCTGGCTTTGCACTGCCAGGAGTAGAGCAGAGTGTCTGGTTTCTGGGATAACACCATGACACTGGTCTGGATTTCAAACACACATTTTCCTGGTGCTCCCCAGATGCAGAGGGACAAACTATAATTTCCAATAGAACTGGGGTTCCACTGCCCACTGTTCCTTCTCCCTCTAACCATAACACATCAGAGAGCTGCCTGAACAGCCCAGGCACAGCTCTTGAATCTTGGCACAGATTCTGGCACACATTTGAAGTCACTGTTTAGCAGGGCCACTTATAAATCATAGGACAGTGCATGTTCACGGCAAACAGAGGTGAGCATCCACCACCCCTTGTTATTCTCTTCTACATTTTAAACATCTGCACTAAAATCTCTGCTTTATTTCTACTAATTACATGACTTTCATCAAGCTACTCGTCTCTTTAGTGCCCTATCTATCCATGTTAAGGAAGTTCTTATACTCTGTAATGACATCACACTCTTTAAAGTCATGTAGGCTTAGAATGAGGATGAAGCTGCCAAGGTTTCAAGCAGCAGATTACTCCACCAGAAAACATGGGATCACAAAAACACCTCCAACAAACCAACCCCAAAACACCCCAAATGAATAACCCATTCAGGACAAGACACTATCTGCCCCAAATTCCTCACTGGTTTTCTAAAGGATTCTGATAATCCAAACAGTTTGGTGTCTGGGGAGACTAGAAAGGTGCAGTCAGCCCATTGGCACTGAACAGCAGAGAGACAGCCTTACCACATGTCCCTGCAGAGTCTGTCCCTCATGACCACCCTGGCTGTGGCTGCACAGCTGGGGATGCAGCAGTGACAGGCCTGAGCTGGCATGTCACTTGTAGGCATGTTAACTAATTAAAAACAAGGCTAAGCCATAATCCAACCTCTCAACATCTTGTTGCAGCCTAACAGTGAACATACAAGCTCCTTCTTTTTCCCCATTTCCTATTTACTGAGTTTGTTTGCACATACAATCCTTCCCACACATGCTGTTTTCTAGTTCACAGCACAAGGTTTTCTGAAGCCTAATTAGGCACAGAGACACTAGACAAAAAAAAAATCATCTTAACATGACCAGAAAACTGCAGCACTACACATCCTTTTATTGGACAGTACTGAGCTGTTTTATAGAGCTTTTTCAGAACAATTCTCCATCAGTCACACACCAGTGCTGTGAACAGTCACCTTCAGCAGGTCAGCAGCTAAACAGGGAGAGAAAACTCCTGATGGAAACACTAGGTAAATCTTGTAGAAATGTACTGTCACTGTGACTTAAAATGTATGTGAAGATATTTGTGGGCTTCACAAATGCCCTAGAATGGGGAAAAAAGAAAACTTGCTTGCTCCCATTTTAGGTCCTAAAAAAACCTTAAATTCTCCATAAGCAAGTAACCCATTTGAAGGTCTGATTCATATATCAATTTATTACTTATCATCGAGTTATTTACTCCTATTTTACAAAACAACAGAATGTACCCCAGAGTTCCACACTCCTAGCAAGGATTAGCTCTGTTCTCCCCACCGGCAGCCCTGGCTCATCCAGGAATGAGGAGCACTGTTTTACTATTTTATGTCACTAAATCAGCAGAAAATAGATTAAAAAAAAAAAGAAAAAAAATTTCCTTCTAGCTTACTGGACTGACTCAGCTCACCAAGGCCAGCCATAGAAGCACCAAAATCAGCCCAAGGCAGCAGAAAAAGTGGAGTTCTTTCCTCTTTACAGCATCATGGCACAGGTACTTGCTGAGCTCAGATTTTATTCCCATTTTCTCTTTGAAACTGCAGGAATTATTCCATCTTTATCACTGGAAAATTGAAAGCATCCTGTGGCATGAAAGATGCATTATGCCCACTGCAGCAAAACTCTTCAGGAAAGTCTTTCTAAAGCAATAGGATTCTACTGACATTACTACAACATTTATGAACTGGTAAGTATTTCCAAGGCAGAACAAAGCTGAGTATTCTCTACGTGGCAATCTATTTGCTCATGACTCAGCAAACACTATCATTTTTTTCTAGGCTACCTGCTTCAGCAGGACTGAAAGGGTTTTTATCAGGCACACCTCATCCCTACTCATAGTTATGGCCAAGGAATCCTACTTTTTGACAGAATTACTTACCACCTTTCCATTTCCCCTCTGCCTACGGGCCTCTACCATCTGTTACTGTACCCCAAGGAGACTTCAGGATGAGCTCAAGTTACTTGGCAAAAACCTCTTACTCACTTCTGCTTCTCTGCCTTGTATTGCTGTGTGCAGTCATCAAAAAGCTTTTGGTTCATCTCCATGAAGAGCTTCAGTGCATTGTAGATCAGCCCATGAATTGTCCTGCAAAGGAACAAGGAAAGGAGAACAAGTCATAGTGGGCAGGTTCTCACACTCAAGCTGGCACCAGCAGCACAGACAAAAGGCAGCAGCAGCTCATTCTACAGCGATGTGACAAAAGATTCTCACACAATCCCAGCTCTTACCAAGGCAAAACCCCTTCCACAAACACAGTAGGAACTACACAACAGGGAGAAAGAGATGGAGAAAAAAGAGAAGACCCTGGGACAGGACTGCTGTGGTCAGATTAATGAGTGCAAAAATACACATTCATGCAGTCATTTCTTGCAGTTAGAAGCGGGAAATGAAGGATGCTAGGGGCCTGTTCAAGGCTGTTTTCAAGGGGCTTTAGTGCCTCCCACTGTTCACACCACATATACACAATGACTCTTTTTGGGCTGCCGTTATTTGGTCATGAGCTTTTCCGCTGAGGTGGCCAAAGCACAAATAGGCAGCAGCCCTGAAGAGATGGGAACCAGCACACAGAATATCACATAAGAAAAGTCAGCTCTGCGCCAGTGATTTATGGATAGGTTGCACTGTGTGTGAACTCCCTATGGGACAAAGACTCTCCTAGGGTATGAAAACAAGTGTTGAAGCTGTCTCTGAAATACCTGACCCAGAGGCGAAAGATGAGATTCAGCAGACTAAGCTCTGTGTCTCTACCAGCTCTGCAAATGGAATACAGAAGAGAGATGCAAACCTGCTGGACTTAAGCAGGCTGTCTGACCAAGTAGATAAACTATGGGAAGGAAAAGGAGAATCTGAGGTACTCAACCTCCACTAAGAGGATGTGGCTGTTGCTCCAAGACAAGGAGAAATAAGAGGAAAAGACTTTCAGAACTACTTCTGCAATACCACTGGGAAGCAGACCAGAAAAGACAGGAACAGAAGAATCATGAATCTTGGCTGCTGCAGGGACACGGAACTGGTGAAGGGTTTCAGACAAGAACATAAAGTCCTTTTCTGAGCTCTGGACTTGTCCAACCTCCCCAGAATTAATTTTTAGCTAATTCACTAAAGGACATGTGTTAAATCAAAATAATTAAACTCGAATTAACTAGGTAAGGAATTAAATTAAGAAGTCAGAAGAAAGGAAGTTGATAAGCGAACCATAAAACAGAGTAGCACCTAGGAGTCAGACACAGGGGACAATATTTGACATGGACAGCTGCCCAGTTAGTTCTGCTTTCTCTGTTTTTCCTGCACTCAAGGAGTCAGGCACTGTATTAGCCAAGTTCTCTGGTCACAGAGAACATAAGGGTGGGACACTAGTTAATAAGCAGCCAGAAGTCAGATGGAAAATCTACTGCACACTTCTGAGAGACTGGCAACACTAGTGACAGGCAGGTACCAAACTCTATGCAGACTCAATGGCCCCAAGGCTTGTAAATGCAGGTGCCTCAACCCTTGCAGAAGCAAGCCATTCTGGTCTGCTGTGGCCCTTTTCCATGCTGTGTTGAGATGGTTGGGGGCAAAATTAGAAGACACTGAGAAGTTATATTCACATCCTAACAGAAGCTGTAACAGTACAGGAATTATAGGGTAAAATGCAGCTGCTCCCTGGATCGAATGCTGTTGGCCTGCTCAAAGCCTGCTCCAGGATGGTTCCCCACAGACACAACCTGCAGCCACAACCCCTGCTGAGGGGGATGGAACGGAGTGTGGAGTGGAAACAGCCAAGTTCTGTTGGAGTCCTGGCAGGGAGGGGATCTCGATGGTGCTTTGCAGCTGATAAACTGCACAGGGCCTGTCACCCATGGGAGATAGGAGGTGTCTTGTGGCTGAGCCAGGAACTGTGGCGAAATCACCCTCTTTGGATGAACTTGGTTCACTGTAACACAATTGTGTTAACACACATCCCCTTCCCAAAGTCACCCACCCCAGAGCGTGATCACCCCTCACAGGGCATGCGCTCTGTGCTTCATTGACTACACCTCTGAGCAAAGCAAGAGAATTTTACACCAATCAGTAACAAAGGCATGTATGACTAAGAGTCACTCGAGCTGAACCTAAACATAAAGAAATAGCACAAAAGTAAGCTGAGAATAGGAATAAGTTAGGGAAGACGCTATCGTAACTACTGGGATCAGTCAATAGGCTGAACCCAGATTACAATCTTCTTCTCCTGTGGGTAGGAAATGTACTCTGCACTCTGGATACTTTTATTGGGAATTAGAGCTTCTCTGAACTGCTTTGAACACATTTTGCAGTCAGATACTTTCACTGGCAGTCCTCAAACCTTAACCTGTCACAGTTTTCTGTTAATAAGGAAGGTTATTCCATGAACTGTCAGTGCAAGTCCTTCCCAGGCACTGGCAGTCACCAGCAACAGGGAACATAATCAAATAAAATGGAAGACCTGCTGAGTCGTTTCTCTTATGCCGTTGGCATATTTGCCTGGATAAGTCAGTTGAACTGACCAAGCAGGACTGTTCAGTAAAGGGTCCCCCTAATAGGACACTGACAGACTGGTTGGGCACAAGGGTCTTGGTTTTCCTGGGGTGCTGACAGAAAACTCAGAGGGTTCGGAAAATCTTTTTCCATGATACACACTGATACCACCACCAACCCCCCTGTCACAGCAGCTGCTGCCACGAAGCACTATGCACTATTGCACTGCAGCAGCACGCCCCTAGACTGCCAGTGAGTCAAACAATCCAGGCAAGTGTCAGAGCATGGGGGAAGACCTACTTGTTCCAGTGACTCTTGGAGTTCTTGTAGAGTGCTGGAAACATGATTGGGAGGATTTTGGCTGCATTATCGCTGATCAGGCTCATAATATATTCATTGTTCCAATAGTACAGCGCTCGCTCTGCCACCTGCAGTGGGACAGAAAACCGTCCTTGAAGAGGCTCCTTCCAGTAACACCTCTGGTGCACAGGGAAGCCACCACCCAGCCAAGGAGCACACACGCTTCCCCACAGCACAGGGCTGACCTTCATGAACTTCTATGAGGCCATTCATCCTTCCTTTGCCTTAACCTCTACCAGACACTTCTCACTTTTCTGAGAAAAACTCATGTTCTTTAATAGACAAGCTTACTGTCAATATATCGATGATTCCAACACCTTTTACACAACACTTAAGGACACTAATGTCATCTAGTCCAGGTCCCAATTCAGATTAGCTCCAAGCCTTCTTCATTTCCTCAGACCGTCCTCTGTAAAGTTCCATTCCTCCCTGCTTTCCCACAACAGAGTCTCTTAGGGCTTTGAAGCATGCCTCAGTCAGCAGTCCCACTATTCAACCCCCTGATTCAGTAAAGGTGAAAATATGGAAAATCTTGGGGCAGCCATCCTGCTCTAACAAGACAAGTCTAACAAGTTTTCACACAGTGACGGACAACGCAAGCTAACTTCTGCATTTAGTGCTAGCTTGAGAATGGCTTAAACACATAGGAAAAGAAACATCCAGACTCAGTTTTATGTTTCAGATAATGCAGAACTTGCTATATCCCCTTAACATATTCCACACAAGGAAATGAAATGAAACTCACTTTGGGTTCACTTACCTAGGTTTTGGTTTTCAAGATCTGGTTAAGCCTTTTTCTGCTAGATTAACACACAATCCACTCAGAGGAAACTCATTCCCACCAAGGTGCTCAGACTCACCAAGAAGTCAATTTCTAATTTTGCTCTTCAGACAAGCTGTAGACTGTTCAGCCTGACTGTATGGGACACCTTTGGGGTTAATTCTCTTAGGCTCTAAAGTGTTTGTACCTTCTCCAGGTTTCTCAGTATTGTTCTTCAGAGTTTGGCAGCAGATGAGGGCTGCTATCAAGTACAGGATGTCTCTCCTTAGCTCCTTCTGGTAGCTGCCTCCACACCCAAAGGTCACATTAGTCCTTTGGTTCCCACCACCACACCAGTAGTCCATGTTCAACTGGTTTCCATCATGCTTCCCTAGTCCTTTACATGAAACTGATTTTTTACATACACATGTGACCTAGACTGACCTTATTTCTGGCTTGTAAACACCTAACTTTGTACCTCTCTATACCAAAAGACAGATTGAAGCCAGTCTGCCTCACTGTGCAGTCACTCTCACTTGGGAGATGGCTGTATAATTTCTTCTTTAATACTCCACTTGTATCTGGGTTGACCATGTGTTTCAACAGCAACCCATTTTCTTCCTGAGCACTCTTCACGGCAGTCTAAAACAGTGAGCCAAGAACACCTGCGAGGAGCTACTACCGGTCCCACCACCCTGTACATTTAAAACCTTAAAACTACCATCCACAGAGATTATATGAGCCAGCTACTATGACCAGTTTCCTTTCAGCGGAAACAAGGAAGAAACAGACTCCAGCACTTCTCCAGTATACCACACTCTTTACTACCTGTGCCAGAATAAAACAAAGGACTTTCCCAGCACAGTCTCTTTGGTTGGCCTCTCTCCAATACTGCAGAATGCTTGGTTTTACTTCAACAGGGTGACCATGGATGGATCTCCTCTGTCCTTGCTAGCCAGAGCAGGAGGTGGGAGAGCACCTGTGCTCCAGCCCCAGCCTGCTGCAGTACACAGTGCTGAAAGCACAGAGCAGCAGGAGAGGCTTCACAGATACGCTCTGTTTTCTCTTTGGAAGCACTGTGGTTGTGCTGAGGATTCTCACTGCTTCCCACCACGTGTCACCCCAATGTTTACCCTGGTCACACCTCCACATGCCAAATACAAGCCCCAAACTTGAGGGTGGTGTCACACTCACATGCCAAGTGGATTACAAGTCAATGCTCTATCTCCTCCCTGAGCTGCAACCTACCTGGAAGTGTGGGCTGGAGACACATTTGGCCAACTGTCTGAACAAGGGCTCCATTACTTTCACAAACTCAGATGGTTCAATCACATCCAGGATCTCCTCCAGCTCATTTAAAAACATCACCTCTTTGGGACTGTGAGTTTTCGGCCAGAACTTCAGCAAGCCCACAATCACCTGAGTGGGAAGAGTACAGAGACAGTGTTAGAGGCTCAAAGTCAACTTCAGCTGTAAAATAAATTTTTAAGTGTCTGGTCACAATAGCAAGAGGGGAGGAAGTAACAGAATAGACTTTCTCAGAAAGTCAGAGTGAGTGTCCAGGGAAGAAAGAAGACAAAAGCCCAAACTCTGCCAAGTTACACTCATGGCAGCAGCTCTGCCTAGGCTGCTATGATTTCATATTACAAGCACAAAGCTTAGAATCACTTTTTATCCCCCATCACAGCTTAACACAGAAGGGTGAAACTGGAGTGGGCAGCAGCTGGCAGACAGTGCAAAGTAACCATGGAAGTTCAACTAATAAAACTGGAAATGCTATGGAGAAGGTCTCTGAAGAGTCATTATTCAAAACACTACAGAGCTTGAATACTGGGGAGCATCTAATAAATAAAGCAATGGATGGGTTTGGGACAAGGAAATACTACTTCACACAAAAGTAACTGGATTACGGAATTCATTCTTGCAAGACTTTGTGGAGACTCAAAGTCCAAACAGACTCCAGGATGGAGCAGACAAATTTATGAAGTTTACACCTAGTGGTTATAATTAAATATGACAAAGCAGGTGCAACTTCTGGCTGAGTAAAACTACTGCTTACAAGAATAGGGAAGGGCTGTATTCCACTAGATTTTATTTATTTATTTTTAATACTGCTTCCTGTCCTACCCATCTGCTTCTAGACACTATAAAAGCAGGATCCAAGACACTGCAGACCTTCACTCTGTTGGAAGAAGAGATGCTAACTCTATAGACACTAGTGTCACACACAGCTGGCCATAGGAGCTGCCCTTTCAAACGTCTATACTTCGGCTACCTGATCCTGAAGCTAGCACTTGAGAGGAAGTTCAGAGCAGCAGAGGGACAGTAATGGGCAATGCAACAGCAGGATTATGTTTGTGCCAACTCAAGGCTTGAGAAGCCAGCAGTTCATTATCCCCAGTGTTCATCATTATTCATGTCTGCCATTCAAGCAAGAGTTAGCTTCAATGACTCAGAAATCATTTCACCTACAACTAAGGTGGCGTGAGGTGTGTGCAATCTGTGTTTGCTATTACTGAGCACATCTGAAGCCTTGCTCACTTGGCAGTCTTTCAGTCTGCTGTTGAGGCAAGAGCTACCAGGTCAAGCCTTGCTGAGCAAGCTTCTGGGAGGCCCATTTGAGGCAAATGTGGACCCAGGGAGTAATCTGGCCTCTTTCCAGCACTGCTGGTAACATCCCCCTGTGCATTCAGACTCTTGCTGATGCACAAGCCCTGTAATCCTTCCAGACTTCAATTACACCAATCGTCTTGGGGGTCTATTCAAAACCTCCACAAGCAAGGTGCTTCAACAGAACGCAAGTTGTGGCATTATGGTCTTGGTATGTCTGGTTGAAACACAACACAACATCCACTGAAGGTAATGAAATTGAGTCATGCCACTGCTTTCCATAAGCACCAACCCAGACCTGGGTTTGTAATCCAGAGGCCACTAAACAGTTATCCAGAAAAAGTGATGAGCTACAGAGCTTTACTGTCTGAATAAGCTGCAAAGTGAAGCCAAGGAATACTGACAGATTTCTACTTCTCTCTTCTCCCTCAACCTTTGAGGTGCTTTGGCAGGAGGCTGTAGGACTGGATGTCAGCCATAGGAAGTATTCAGCATGATCAGGAAGCTACTTTATGTGGCTTGTTTCAGAGCAGGCTTTTGGGAACGAAAGAAATGGAGGACCCAGGTTTAAAGAAAAAGCTAGGAGGTCTGTTTCAGCACTGCTGATGTCAGAGCCATGCAGCCAGAAAGCTGACAACAGCTGACCAGGTTCTACCCAGCACAGGCAGGCTCAACATGAGCACACACATTTGAGCCAGAGAATAGAACGACCTCAGCCAGCATTACTGATTAAAATGCTCACACTTTTGGTGCTCCCTGCTACAGTGACAGAAGTATGTGTTCTCTGCCCATCTGCTGTTTTGAGCCTGTGAAGTTCAACTCTGTAGAAGACATTTCCTGGCCTGCAGTGGGTGGAGAAATGCTTGTCTCCTTCTTGCACCCTCTGCCAAGCTGGCATTTAGCCTGGTTAACACTGCAGGTCCATGCAGCCAGTAACTAGAATATGTGAGGTTACCATTTACACTGCTCACATTTTAGAACCTGCTGTTTCCCAGCACTATATCCTGAAGGTAAATGTGTCTACAATGTGACTTACCTCTATTAAGGTAGCAAACTGATGCTAAAGCTGGAAGGAGAATACTTTCATGAAGGAACAGTAGCATGCCTAAGTAGATGTTGTGTCCCAGGTTCCTAACCTCATCCCCACAATTCTGCAGCCAACTCCAGCAGTCTGGAGGGGACTCTTACTATTTCAGGGTCCCCACAAGCTCTGATTCCATCAGATGGCCATGTATTTTGTCTCTGAAGTATTTCTCATTAGCCAGAAGCTCTGCCCTGGAAGAACAGCTTGGTATCCTGTCCCTTATGCTACACCAAGATCTGAAGCATAAAGGAAGATTACAGTCCACCTTCTTGAAGCTTTCAGGAGAGAATGCTAAAAGCTTGCACATGAGCAGTACAGCCCCTTCTTCCCCCAGGGAGCCAGGCAAATCCAGTAAACAATACCACTGACTCCCAGCCTCTTTACAGCATGGGTGAAAAAAGGCTGCTCTAAGGAAGCTGTGAAGGTTTTTGGGACTTGACTGTCACACAGAAGTGAAGCAAGGTTACTCACTGGCTCTGTCAAGCTGCTGTCTTTCTCCAAGAACTGTACAACACAGTATGCCAGCTGTAGGAAAAAAACATGGCAAGATTAGAGCTTCCTCAAGCATACCCAAGACTTAGTGCTACCACCTCCTAGGATGGTAACACCATGCCCATTATGTTGCAGCTCTAAATAAATCCAGTTTACTGATGGCAAGTGAAGACTTTAAGACCAAGGAGGCAGGGCCTGAGCTCAGGACATTTGTGCAATTTAAAAGATGAAACTTCAGTCACCCAGAGCAGTCCACAGCCAATACATTCAGATGAAAGCACAGATGCACGCAATGGGGAGGAACAAACCTGACTGACACAAAGCGCTGCCCCATAGAAACAGGGATGAGAGAACACACATCTCTACTTAGTACCCGTATTTTTTCACTTCCTATTCCTAGTTCTGATCTTCTCTATTCTTCTGTTATGTACTCATAATTGGAAGAAATTAATCTCTAAACCAATCTAGCAGACTAGCAAGCCAACTTCTTCACATATCTCAGTAGTGACTAATAGTTGATACACCACAGGCACAGGCTAATGACTGCAGCTAGGAAATTTACCTCTCTGGTTTCAGCAGGCCCCCAATATTTCACAAGCTTCCAGCACAGAAAGACAAAGCAAGCCACAGCATTAAGACAGTGGGAAATGTCAGTGTATCCTCCTATCATCCAGCGGCACACGCCCAGACACCACAAGAATGGAACAACCACTACAGTATGGGACTAGTGCAGAGCCCAGAACATCTCACAACAAGAACTTTGTACACTGTGGCCTGGTGGATAGCTATTAACAATTAGCTTATAAACTAATATAAAGATATAGACCTTTTAATAGCTATAAGCTTTTGCAAAATCCCAATCTGCCCTGGGAACTTGAAGCACTTCTCACCTGTGGATGGTATACACTGAGAGACTTCACTTTGTGCAGTGGTAACAAGACTCTGATGAGGAACATCTTGTGCTCCTCCTTCAGAGGTAAAGCAAACCCATTGATTATGCTGAGAAGAAATAAGAGTCTTGTTAGAATTTTGACCCAGCAGAAATACAGTGTCTCTTACCTCACAAGACACACTAGCTCTCACCAGCCCCTTGAGGAAGCACCCACCAAAAGCGTGGTCATTGCAGCCCAGCCGGCACACTGAGCTCAGCAAGAGTGTTCTTGGCAGGCACCACAGGGAAATGCCTCTGATGGAGCCTGAACTCTGCTCTGTCCTTGCCAGGCTGAGCCCACACACACTTACGCAAGAACCTCTGAGGACAGCCAGCACTGAAGCAGCTCAGTGCTTCATTCTTGTGCTTTACAGAACAGGAGGATGGCAGCACAACAGGGCCACAAACAGAAGGGAAGCTGAAACCCTGGAGAAGGCTGTCCCTTGCTAACACTTCTCAGAGCTGTGAGGAGCTCTTCTCTTTCACTGCCTGCTGAGGCAAGATAGCAAGTGTGCCTGGACTCAAAAGAACAGGAGACAGATCTAGAGAGGAGAAGGCTACCACTGTATTTATCAGCACACGGGGGAGTACTTTATGCTCTGTCAGACTGAGCATTCTCTGGAAGAGGTGCCTCCTGCAAGGACTGCTGAAGGAAGGCACTGCCTTTTCACATAGCACACTGGGCTGGGAGGCCTCTCTCACTATGGGCCCTCTGGGACTCCCAAAAGTGACCTTACCTTCCCAGGATCTCCAGTAGCTCTGCAATCCCATTGTGGTGTTCGGTTTCATAGATGAACCTAAAGAGAAGGATGAGAAGTCATTGCCAATGCTGGACATAGTTTGATAAGCAAGAGGAAGGAAAAATGCTGGAAACAGGGAGTCTAAATCGTACTAAGAAGGACCTCACCTGTAAAATATATTATTGATTTGCCTCCTCACGTATGCTCTCAGACCCAGGAACTTCCCATAGATCCTGTGCAGAATAGTTTTTAGGAAGTCTCGCTCTCTGGGGTCTTCACTGTCAAAGAGATCCAGCAGCTGTTGGGAGAGAAATTCAGTCAGTGCCTGCATACTGCCCGTCTGGGCAAAGCTACCAGCAACACTAGGCATTGCTCCTGTTTGGCAAAAACAGCTCCTTCAGTTGAGGGAAGCCTTCAGCACCCTGAACACAGTGGCAATTTCCCTGAAACACGTGACCTCCTGGTCACAAGCTGCAACTATCATCATTTCTTTCACCTTCAGAAGTACAGGGATGGCCTGCACATTCTACAAAGCCGCACATCCCCAGATTTCCCCTGCAAGGCCCCTGTGCCCCTCTCCACCTGTACAATGAGTTACGAGTTCCAGTGACTACAGCTCACACAGAGTCTTGCCCTGCACAGAAAATTCTGTCTGCTCATTCAGGACAAGTAAAGAAAAGTCACATCATCAAGCACAAAAATCTGCTGCATGTCCTTCATAAAGGTGGTGCCCAGTGGCAAGGGCAACAATTACTTACAGATAGCACAAACTTCTGGTCAATGTATTTCTTGGCTACATTTGGTTGAAAGTCAGGCGATTCCAGGAACCTGAGGAAGAACTCGTACACCAGCTGTTGGGGGAAAAGGAGAGATTAACTTAGAAATACCCCTGTCCTCTCACCAGTGTTTACTTCAGATTTTTTGTTCTCTTTCTCCTTAAGGATTCAGGGAAACGCTGGGAAGCCCAAACAGGAGCACAAAACCCAGTGTTTCCTTTCCCAGTTGATCCACTGGGATCAACTCAGCTGCCCTTGCTTTAATGGGCAGGGGTCTCTGGTGGCACATAACTGCCCAAATCTGTGTGAGAGTTCATCATCTCAGGTCCCCCCGAAGATAACATCCACCTACTCAGATTAAGACATTAGGCCTGGAAACTCTTCTCACATCTTCAGCACACATTCCTACAGAAGATTAGAAATCTCCAGAGATGGCAAAGGCTCAGACTCACTGGATGCCCTTGAGACATGCCAAGGAATAACAGAAGAGCAGAGAAAAGAAACAGACCCCAGGAAAACATGCAGTGTCCTCTGCCTCCTGGGTACTGACTCAAAGTTGGCTTGGTCTCAGTAAGCCAAGAGAGCTGCATGCTGTGTCCCACTTGGAAAACAAAGGGCAGCTTGCTTTAAGAAGGCTGTCAGTGCTGAAACATCAACTTCCGGTCCTGCTGTTCTCTAAGAGGACTGAGTTCACTCTCATCCCTTCTAGTGGTTCTTCTGAGGGGCCACTAGGCAGGTCCCTCTTGCAAACAAGATCAATGCATTTGAAAGGTCTGACTTTGGAATTGAAGGAATGATAGGACCACACATCTACAGGTAGGGCCTAGCTGCCAAGGACAGCAGTGAAGAAAAAACTGAGGTGCTGACCAAAAAGCCCAGCATTCATTTGCCACAAATCCATGCTGGCTGCTGCTGACTCAATTCTGAGAAACAAATGCTGCCTAGCATTCACAGCACTCTGGTGCTGAGGACACGCTATTTCTATCAACGCTCATATCCCTATGTCAACTGCAGCAGTAAGAAGTGATTAACCACTGCTGCAGAATGACACATTATTTCTTGTCTGTATTTTCTGCTTAATTCTGCAGGACCTGCCTCTTTTTCTGCCTTTGTCTGCTTGACAACACATCCCTGTGCAAGTGCCTTGAGCTTCCCTCTTGACTTCCACTGCTGAGCTCTGCTAAACCATGCTCACTGTCACTTTCCTAACCCTTTTCACCTAGTCTGTCTAAAACCATCTGCAGGTGAATGTTGCATACAGGCATCAGCCAGTTCCCAGGACACTCCTGCTTCCTGCACTACCTAAGAGCCACCTCTGACCCCTGTGTGGCAGGCCTGGTCTTTCCCCAGCAACACTCGCAGGCTGGTGAAGCAGCAGTGGCAGGGCTGGCAGCCTCCAGCTCTACATGGACTCTCAACTTCCTGAAGATAAATTCACCAGATCTATATCTCCCACCCCTCCTCACCTGAAGGTGTGGCCAGGCAGCCTCTAATGTAGGCTCATCTTCTTCAGGGTCAAATTCTGCTCCTGTGGGATTGGATGATGGTGGGAGTGTCCGGAAGAGATTCACTGAAAACTGAGGTGAGTGAAAAAGTTGCATGATGACATTCTGACACCTCATGATGGTCCTCCACACAGCAAATCCTTCACTGCAGTGCAACACATTGTGATTTGTCACAGCTGTGCCCACACACTGATCCCTTCCTGCAGGCTGTAGGGTTATAGTCTGCACAGGACCTCCCCAAGGGCAGTCTGTGCCAGAGACAAGAGCTTCCACGTCTCCCCACAGCAGGCACTGTCACTACCACCACTCCCACACACACTTCTCTTTCTGGAGGTGGATAGATAAGGAATGGGTAGGACTGGAGTCACACTCCTCTCTGACAAATCCCTATCCCCTTCTCCTCCCACACTTCCCTATTTCTCTGGCATCCAAGCCCCACAAACACTGGCTCCATGCCCTACCATGATAACAGCTTCAGGATAGATGGCCTCGGTGACAACATCACGGTTGTGTGTGATGTATTCCACCATCTCGTTGAGACCTGCTCGCTTCACCTCCTTGAACTTCAGGTCACTGAGGGGGTCAGAGATGAAGTCAAAAAGAACGCAGCACTGTCGCAGCTTCTGGATGAAAAGCTCTTCTCGTTCATGTGGAGGAGCATCTGTCAGAGAAAGCAGGGACATCTGTCCTTGGAGACAGGAAGATCATTTTCCTGGTTTACCCAGGTATCACTGTGGTTTGCTCCCTGTGGTTTCCCCCTCCCCTGTCACATCACCCTTGAACTGTTGGAAAGGAAGAGAGAANGGAACGAGCAGTCGGCCGCCGCGCTGCGCGCGGGAGCTCCCCCGGCGCCGCCACCGCCCCCAGGGCCGCACCTTCTCCTTCTTCAGCTTGTAGGGCATGGTGAGCGCCGACCCCCAACCGCTCCGCGCCCGCCGCCGCCGCCGCCTGCGCCCGGGCCCGGCCGCAACGCCCCGCTCCCATTGGGTCAGGCGCCCCGGCCTGCCTAGCAACAGCCTCCGCCGCCGCCGCGTGCCGCTAACGCAGGATGGCAGATTTTTCTGATTGGTCACAGGGCGCGCGGGCGCCGGCCACGCCCTCGGGGCGGGGCTGCGGGNCCTGCTCGCTTCACCTCCTTGAACTTCAGGTCACTGAGGGGGTCAGAGATGAAGTCAAAAAGAACGCAGCACTGTCGCAGCTTCTGGATGAAAAGCTCTTCTCGTTCATGTGGAGGAGCATCTGTCAGAGAAAGCAGGGACATCTGTCCTTGGAGACAGGAAGATCATTTTCCTGGTTTACCCAGGTATCACTGTGGTTTGCTCCCTCCCTGTGCTTCCCCCCTCGTCACATCACCCTTGAACTGTTGGAAAGGAAGAGAGAGAGAAAGTGTTGTCCCTGCTATGGACATGGGACAAGGGAAGCAGAGAGATTGCCAGGCCTCTGCAGCACCTGTCCCATGAGGGGATTTCAAATGTGGTAGCAGTTTCTAACCTGATAAACACTGATCTCTTCTGCACTCTCTGTGCAGAGTACACTGAAAAAGGAACTCAACCAGCTCCCATCACAGACCAGTGACAGCCATGTCCTGCACCCCAGACACACAAAGGGAGCTGGGCAGCACACACTGTAGCCTAACCCTCCCACCAGAGAATAGGGTGGAAGAGAGGGGCCAGGATGGCAGGAGCTGTACATTAACAGATTCTCTTTTTGATACAGCTGGAAACTACACACTGCCTCGGCCTTCCCCAAAGGCGTATCTGTGTCTGTGAGCATTATCAGGCAATGGGTCTGACTCAATGACTGCTGAAAATGCTTTCTCCTTGTCCACACTCATGTTTAATTGTAACATAATGTACACTAAGTGCTAATACCAAGCTGCCCTAACACAGACAGGTTCAACTGCACTATCGTAATTTGCAATGGAAACACAATGAGGAGGAAGCCTGGTCCTTCCCCAGGAATGGGTGAATGTAGGAACCATGGACAATCTGCACCAAGGTCTCTGCACTTCATCACCTTCCTGCACAACCTGCTGGAGAATCTGAGGCAATCCTCAGTACATAGAAGCACAAGGGTTTAAATAGCTCAACTGGGAAGGTAAGTATGAAGTTTGCATTGAGAATACTCCAATTCTTTTGGGCCATCCATCAATTCTCTATCTGTGACCAAGCCAAACACCTTTCCCAGAACCATCCTTGCTGCACTGCCCTTGTAACTAGCTGGACACTGGAAGGGTTGCTTTGGGAAGAACCCTTACACCATCGCACTCTGCCTGGAGAAACTGCAGCTTGTAATGCAGATCACATCCACCCCACTGCCCCTTTACCTTTGAGGGCTGTGAGTTTTTGCAGCTCCCGGTTTTTGCTCAGATTGAAACGGGAAGAGCTGTGCCGGCGCTCCTTCTTCACAATCTGGGGTCCCCCTGAGTACTTGATTTTATTCAGCTGGGTTGGGGGGGGAGCACTGTTACTGGGCCGCTTATTTGAAGTTGGCTGCTGTTGTGTCTGCTGCTGTGTCTGCTGCTGTGGCTGCTGGGCCTGATGAGGGAGAAGAGAGTAAAACAACTCAGAAGCTTTTACCTACAAACCTCATAAGCAGATGCCATCAGCATCTTCTTGGAATGAAGAATCTGGGCAAGTTTTTCACTCTTGCACTTGCAGTTGAGTACATCTCACGTGTTCCTGCCAGCTCTAGAGCTGTTGGTTGCATTTGCAGCATACCTGCAAAGTAAACATCAGTTTTACTCACGTCTGCAAGGTACCACAAAGACACCAGAGCCTCTCGGCACAGCCAGACCTATGGATATGGAAAGCAAAGTCGTATCTTGTGACAAGTTACATGGAGCAGAAATAAGAACTTTCTGTGTTCCCAACAGAAATCTCAGCGTGCCGCTGTCTCTGCAGCACTCTGTACAACATATAACAAGCAAGTTTAGAAAACCAGCAATTTGCTTCTTTGGCCTTGTGCACACAATCACCTGGGAAAAAGCAAAGCAGTATGTAGTACAGAGCAGACATAAAGGTCTTGGAAAGGCAATAGTGAAGACCACTACAATCATTGCTGCATTCATGGCCCAGGAGCCCCTACAAACCACATGGATCATACATACAAACATATACAATCTTAGGTCCCAGGCTGTGAGCTCTCCCAGCCCATCCTGGCTGCTCTCTCCCACCTCTGCCTCACTGCTGTCTGGACTTCCGTAGATAAGCTTTTCCCACATCACTCCTTTTAGCCACACAAATTCTCTGCCTGCATTCTCCTCTCCCACTGCACTCTTGTTAAACTGCACTAACAGAGGCACTTTCTCATGTTTAGCATGTGACCAGAAACTCAAGCCAGTGTTTGCTCAGCTCAGCTCTCTTCTGACCTTGCTGAAGCTCTGCTGGTTTAAGTCCCACTTGGACCATAATGACTCAATAACTGACTCTTTAATTTCACACTGATCCAACCTGTGGAAAACTCAGCACAAAAGAGGGCAAAATCCTGCCAGGAAGCAGAGGGATTAGCTAGAACCAGCACGCAGCCTACCCTGGCTGTGCTGCATGTCCTTCCTGCTGGTACAGGAAGCCAAGGAGCTGCAGGATTAACCTGTTTAGGATGCAGTAGGAATAGCACAATGGATGGGGAGCAGAGGTGAGTGAAATCTTTGGACATCACCTCCTTCTTTCCCTGTAATTCCTAGCTGCCACATAGAGCACAGTGGTACAAATGCACACCTCACCAGAACAGTGACCAGCAGTGTTTTGAGGAGTGCAGGAGCTCAGCAGAGCTCTCCACCCTCCAGATGGCCAGTCCCTTCCTGGCTGAGCTGCAGCTACTCTGCACAGTCCCTTCCCTGAACTGGTTTCCAAAGAGGTGCGGCACAGCACTGTAGTGCAAGAACAAGAATTACTGCATCTGCAGCATGTGGGAAGGCAGCAAGGTAGGAACAGGGAAAGCTGTAGAACAAGGAGATGCTGCTCTACAGATTGGGATCTATAGAGCAAGTGCAAAGACTCCCCATGGACAACAGGGCCCAATGCAAAACAATTTTTTTGCCAAGCCATTACTTTGAATGAGAAATCAAAAAATTTTCACTCTGGTCTGGCTCTGTTTGAAGGAAATCTTGAGTGGTTCTGTTTCAAGCTCAGCTCCAAGCCATGGTGGGAGGAGACAAGATTTGAACTCTCTACAGTTTACATTTGTTTTGATTCCCTTCATGGAGCAGTGTTGTCCCAGGATGAGAGGAGGGAGCCAGATGAGCTTGTGATAAAAACAGCAGTGTCTGTCAAACAAAGCAGGCCCAGACTACAACTGGAGGCAACTTATCCTAAAGAGTGGTCTCTGCTCAGTTAAGTCAGGACAAAGCCTTTCTGGCCAGCCTCCAAGACTGAGAAGTTCATTCTTCACCCTGAATACTTAGGTATCAGGGCAGAGCCATTCAAAATATTGTCCAGATGCCTCTGGGAGTCCTTAACTCTGCATCACTCTCCTTCCACAGGGAAAAAGGGAAAAACCTGAATGCTGAGCCATCACAGAGAAAAGATGGTACAGAGAGAAGCAGAAGATGCACTGGTTGCCTCCCAGGTAACACTGAAGGAAGCAGGACACACGGGCCCTCCTAGCTGATAGGACATGTTTGTATAGTCCTCACCCTCCCAAAAACACCACAAGCAAATATTCAGAGCATGGTGTGTCTACTGCATGTGAACAGGCTGCATCATGGGGCTGGAAAAGTCCACCAGTCTTCAACAGTCCACAGCCTTCAACGTCTTGCATGAAGAGAGAAAAACATAGCTGCAGGTTTAGCTGCCAGCTATTTAAGAAACAGTCACACACATACAAAAGTCATACAGCCAAGATTGCTAGAGAAAACCTGGTGGTTGGAGAGGTCAGATATATGCTGCAGTGCTCAGAGGGTTTACGATGGACTGCTTGTACAGGGACTTTCTGGGATCAAGCTGAATCCCTGCCTTCACGAGGTGCTTCCTGTGGCAGGCCTGCTGTCCTGCTGCCTTCAACACCTCCTACCTTGGCCACATGAATCAGTAGAGGCTTATTTTAAGTTTAGTAACACTTTCTTCTCTGAAGTTTCCATCTCTGAAAACACAGCAGACTACTGAACCTGAAAGCTTTTCTCTTCATGTACAGACTCTTTCCCTGACCAACACCAGCCAACTGCTCCATTGTTTTGCACCCCTCCACCTGAACAGGCTCAGCCCTCTCCTGACAAGCAGGGCTCACACACCATGACAAAGCCAACAGCCTGGGGGACACTGTTTGCTGTGGCTGTTACACTGCACATGCTGAAGTGACCAGAGAACAGCACAAAGGTGTTTGCACCAAGCACGCTGGGGCAGCCCTACTTTCCCCACTGCAGTGGAGCAGCTCCTTGTGCCAACAGGACAGGCCACCCCTAAATGAAACTGAATTAGAACTCCTGCACACAGATTCCCTGCCTCCAGAGCACTTTCTCCCCACTGGTTCCCACCACCTCTCCTCCTTGTTAGGAACTTGCTTGCACAAGTCAATGAGCCCTGAACTTGCTCTGTGCCTTTCCTCTTCATCCCAGAGAACAGAGATCCTCTTCCCCCAGCCACTCTGAGTTGTGCTAGCTTCTCCTGCGTTCCCTTACCCGTGCATGACCTCACCTCTGCAGGCACTCCTGCTGCAGCGGGGTGCATCGCCACTTGGAAAGTCCTTTCTGCCTCACTGGTCCCTTGAGCATCCCCTGCTTGCTAAGCTTCCCAGCCCAGATCTGCTCTCAGCTCCTCCTCCTCAGATGACTCTTCCCTTCCCATTCCTCAAGTCAGTACCTGCTCTCTTTGTCTGCTACACAGCATCCCTATTAAAATGAGGCTCTCTGCCTCAGAAGTAAGAGGAACATGCTGTAATGCCTGTCTCTGAACAATGAAATCCAGGTACTGCAGTAATAAGCCCCATGGAGATATGTGCAAAACATGAAAATACAGCAGCTCACTGAAAAGGTACACCCTCTCCCAGATCTGCAAGTCTCATCAGCAAGGCTCCAACCTGCCCTTGGAGCTGCAGAGCAACTCTCATGTTTTCTGCTGCTAATGCTTGCTCCCACTTCCAGATCATTAACTCTCTTCTCCACCCAGCTGCCCCTCCCAGTCTTTCGGCCAGGAGGAGTAACTCTTTCTCATCCTCTCATTCAACACTGCCTTGGTCTCTGACATTATTTATTTTTTCTCCTTAAATAGCTACACAGAAATTCTTTGCATTCATATACTCATCATGTTCCAGAGCGACTGAATTAAACATACCTTTCATTTCCCACTCTCTGCTCTCATGTTTTACTCCACTCTTCCTTGTCTCTTCCGAAGCAAACTGCCACTCCAAAGCCAGGGGCTGGCCATGCTCTGCTGGCTATTCACATCAGAGAGATGCTCATCTTGGAGTAAAACTAAGAGCATTGCAGTATCCCTGTACTTAAGAGAGAATCCAACACTTGCCTTCCCTTGTGGATGTGCCTGCTTTTCAACATATCTGCCCTTCCAGATCAGCTCCACTAAAAGCTCCTTTGCTGCAGAGAACAAAGCACTTTGCTTAGGGGGTTCTGGACTGACTCCTACCCTCTTTATCTCCCTCCACAGACATCCCCATAGCAGCTCCTTGTCCACTGCATTTGCCGAGATCCATCAAAACAGAGCTGCTCTGCAACAAGCTTTACTCATCCCACCAGACAGACAAGTTGTCTGCAAAACAAGTCACAACTTTCTGGTACCAGGATAAACTAAAGTTGCTTCCTTCTCCTGCTCCACAGAGCACAGTGTGAGAGAGGAAAGCACAAACTGGAAGACGACATGCTGCTCCCCTGCTGCAAGCCCATTAAGTATCTACTGAGACAAGAAGAAAAAGGAAAGATCTCTTTAGTGCACCCAATTTTCACCCTAGAATAGGCAACCAACCAGCCATAATTCCACAAGGCATGAAACTCTCGCAATGGCAGCAGAGGTATCCAGGTTGGGCTCAGCCCATCAACCCCATCAGACAACACCACTCCCAGCACTTCACAAGTCGAACCACCTCTTGCTTCTGACATAAGGAAGGAGTTTTGCTCCCAGCACACATTACCTAATTCTTCACACACTGTGAAAGTAAAAATACCTTTCTGTGTTTCCTGAACAGCAAGAAAATCGCATTCAAACTCGTATACATTTCTTCTTATCAAGCAAAGAGCTCTCTTCCATTCTGCAGCAGCGTACTCCAGAGATAGGAAAGCACCAAGAGGGAAGAGACTTCACTGCAGACTCAACAGAGAAAAGAAGAAGACACCTGTGGCAGTACACACCCCAGAGATGTCTCCTTTCTGCTCTGCTCTCTGATCCTATGATCAAAGGAGACCCAGCTTTCCATCTTGAACGAGGGCTGGATTTTGTCTGGAGTATGAGGAAGTGGCTGGGTATGTTTTGTGGGAGGGAATTTTAGACACATCACTTCTAAGTTTCTTCCGCACCCAGGCAAATATTACATAACACTTCAGGTCACAGAAGGAAGTTTGTCGCCTGTGACATTCTTTCCTTCTTACTGCACCACTTGTAACCAGGTGAGCAGTGCCACAGCCCACTGCTGATTTGGATGGGCACATCAGAGTGACCTGCTTTGTTGGCTATCCATTGCAAGACCCAGACTTCCCCAAATCTTTCCAGAGCTGTGAACTTAGCAAAGAGTTCCACATAAATAAAAGGTAAATCTGACCCCATATTGCCAACACAGGAGTTCTCTCACTTCCTTGGAGTCTGCAGGCAGCTCTTCCACCAAGGTGTTTTCAGCTGTATACATAGAACAAAATGGATAGAGGTAAAGGCCAGGATGGAGGATCTACAAAACTGCTGCCTGCTCCAAGACACACAAAGTAAGACGCTGATTCCTTGCTGGCCACACGGCAGGTTAGGCATGAGCACAAAACTGAGTGGCTCATAGTAGGGTTATTATTTTCTGAGCCTCTACAATGCAGATCTATGCTTTGGAGTAGGCTCTAAAATAACATTGACTACAACCATGCCACTGTACTACACATTTCTTCCTAGTCTTCATTAGCGCTACATATCTCCCATGCCCAACCCTCCAAATTACAAGCGCAACGTGTTCCAGACAAGACTAGAGCACACAAGCTTCTACAGATGTAGAAGTGGCACAGATTGTTTGCCAAATTGCAGCATTAAAATAAATAAACTACACATACATGCATGCTTCCTCAGATGTGTATAACATTCTTATGAGACAATTCTCAAATTCCACAACCACTGCCTGAATGCCAGACAAACTCAGGACTACCAGAAAAGCTCCACCGAACACAAAGTTGCACTAATTCTAAGAACAGCTTATCATACTATCATATTCTGCTGAGGCCACTCTAATGTATCTAGCCCAGCAACATCCAAACTGAGAGTGAGACTGCACACCTGGGAATACAGACTGTTCTTTCTTATGAGGAATGCTGCATTCAGCAACAAATTTGCTGAATCTTCTTTATACCAAAGGAGAGCCATTTAATCTCTAGCAGTTTATTCTTTCAAGTGTTCCTATCCATTACTTCCTGATCTCACTCCTCCAGAAAACGTGTCAGAACAACAGATCTTTTCCTATTGCTTCTCACTACTCTCCCACTCTGACACAAAGTGACAACAGAGTTTATGGCACTTTGCTCTGACAGAAGCACAGAAGCTGCTCCCATCAGGTGTGTCCCTTTCTGCAGCCAACTTCACCATGCCTTGCCCACCTCTGTGAGCAGCACTCGCCCTCAGCTTTGTGCCAAATGTCTTTTCGCAGGTCTGTAGGGTATGATACTCATCCGGTCTCATCCACAGTCATTGTTCCCTTTGGGCCAATTTTCCTTCTCTGACTTCTTAAGATCCTGGTGACATGTGTTATCTGGTGGAACAGCTTGAAGTAGCTAAAATGAAATATTTAATTCCTCCCCATAGATGAGTTTGTACATGCACACTGCTGTACCCAAGGTGAAAGCCTTACCTCTTCCGAATTCTCTGCCCCACCATCCTTCCCGCTACTGCTGCTGCTGCCAGGCTTTGTGGTGCTTTTGGTAGACTTTGGAGACTCCTGAAAGGATGAGAACACATTCTTCACTTCACTTTGCTCAGAATTTTAGCATCTCTCCGCAGAGCTCAGGTGTGCGCTGCCACAGACCACTCCTGCAGCACGCTCTGCTCCGGACATCCACTCCCAGCCCTTTCTCCCTGGGAGAGGCATCCTGAACGGCTCCCCCAGCAGCTGAGCCCAGGGCGAGGCCAAGCTCCCAAGCCCAGGAGCGATCTCCTGTCCCGGTCACCGCAGGCTGACCGTGGCGGAGACCTGCGGGTTACAGAGCCCCGTGCCTACTCAGCCCTTCCCCAGGACTCATCGGAGATATGCGGTGCCCGGGCACCCACAACCCCGGCCCGGCCGCCCTGGGCGGCGGCAGAGACGGATCTGGGCCCTCACCCCAGCAGCGGGGCCAGGACGTGGGTGCGGCCGTATCTCCCCCAGCGGGAGCATCCCCGCGGCCGGCGGA
>VXAX01003189.1:0-59314 GCA_013399835.1 Leptocoma aspasia
GTGGCTCTGGAGCAGGTGGAACAGGGAAGATGTTCACCCTGTAAAACCTGGGGCCTGGGGCTGTCACCCTGTGTGGTGATGCCTGGCTGAGTGGCCTGGTGGTCCCCAGGCTGGCTGTCCCTTGCTGTCCCCAGGCTGGCTTTCCTGGGCAGGCTAAGAGTGCCCCCTGCAGCCCTGCCAGCCCTTCCACTGCCAAAGGACTGTTTGCCATTCCTAATAAATCCCTAACAAAAGACAAACTAAGACAGGTTCCTAAATGCAGAGCAAGCCCAAAGCTCCAGAGCAAAGGAGGAACAAAGCAGTCCAGGAGGGTGAGGTGTTGGGCAGTGCTCTGTTGTGCCTGCATTTGGCTGCTCCAGAGGAAAGGAGGCATGGCAGGAGTGAAAGCAATGTGTCCCCCCAAGCTGCTGGTTTTTGTTTGGAGGATAAACCCCCAGCTCTGAACATCCCAGATAAATGAGAGGGATGCTCCAGGAGCGCTGTCACCAGCTGGAAGCTGCACATTCCCTGCAGGATTAATCAGATGTTCCCCTGCCCCTCCTCTCCACAGCTCTGAGGTGCTAGACAAGACAGGAGGGAAAAAAAACCACACCAAAAACCCCCCATAGGCTCTGTGCTTGTGATGTACAAACCCTCCCACTGCCTTGGACTTCACCTTAGTCCCGGCTTTGCTGGCTCGAGCTTTACAAGGGTCACCTCTGTAGCTCAGAGTGTTGGGATTTAAATTAGCAGAGCTCCACGTGCTGAGGAAACTCAGCATGGGGACTGGCAGCCCAGGGGCTCTGCCTGAATCCCTCAGGGTAGAATTGAAGCAAAAGCATCCAAGCTGCACCAGAAAAACCTTTTGCTCCTCCAGAGGCATCGTGTTGTTGTGACCATCATCACACCCTGACCAAAAACCAATGCCTTTAGTGAAATCCCTGGAATTCATCCCAAATGAGTGTTGGAACACAGAGCTTTCCTCACAGCCTGCAAGGGAACAGCCTCCCAGCCACACAGCAACCACGTCTTCACACAAATAAAGGAGGTGCAATTCCATGCACACAGGGAAACACAAACAAATCACTGCCAGGGGCTTTGCACTGCATGGTCTCAGGAGGTTTTAAAGGGTTAAGCAATACCTCACATTTCTCCTTTGGAAAGAAATGCCCCAGCTGTGACAAAAGCACCCAAATTCTGCTAGGACAGGTCCACAGAGGCCACCTCCCAGCACAGCACCCTGTGGCAGAAAAATCCCTCCTGCAAACCAACAGCAGAGCAGGGACCACGGCTGGGCCAGTGAGCAAAACATTCTCGTCCTGGGAGCAGTAAAGGTGGTTCTCCTTTTACAAAGTTCTGCTTATTTTTCAGGATGGAACAAGGCTAAAATCACAGCACAAAAGGCTGAGGACACACAGAAGACAGAGGTGATCCCAAAATCCCTGCTTTCTTCCACAAAGACAACAAAAAATGCACAATATTTACAATGTGAGAAAGACCCCCTATGAAAATCACAGCAGCTCCACCCCAGAGTAACCCACAGAGCCAAAAAAAGCACTTTCCTACCTGAAGAGCTCCCTGATTTCCCTGACAGTGGCCTGGAAGGGGATGTTTCGGACCAGGATCTTGGAAGTTTTCTGCTTCTTGGCAGTCTGTTTCTTTCGGGCTGATTTCACAGCAGGCCTGCAAGCCAACAGGAGGGGCAGGTAAAAACCACAGAGCAACAAAATCCCTTTGAACTGTGGCTCCCTCAGGATTTGGGACGTGGAAAATTGAGGCACCAGCTCACACTGGCACCCTTGGTTGTGCCAGTGGCAATGCCACACAGGACACCAAGAAGGATCAAATTCCAAACACCCTTAAATCCTACATCTGAAAATGAAATAGCCCATCTTGCTCCAGTTGAGCTCCTTGTCTCACATTTGCCACTAACTCAGTCACCAGATCTTGCCCTTTAATTGTCAGGTGAATGCATTAATGAATATATTTTTTAAAATTAGCTTAATGTAAGCTTATTTTGATTCTTTTTCTTCCTGGCTTATAAAACAGTAAATGAAATTTTGTAACAGAGTATTAAGTTGTTTTTTTTTTTACCTCTGGAATTGTATTGCATTTGGACAAGGTCAGAATTTACCTAACACAAAAGACAGCAGCTTATTCCATAAAGCAAAGCACTTCCCATTGTGGCCTGGATACCTGCTGAAGGGATTTTCAAAATCAGACTGGATAAAAATGATTTATGAAAGAACTGAAATACAAAGTGCAGACACAGGGAGCTGTCAGGCTGCTTGTGGTCCCCAGGAACCAGATTTTCAAGCAAATTTTGACATTTAACAGATATCACTTCCAGTAGGGTTTTCAGAGTGTCTGAAGGACAGTGTTTAGGTGCCAGCATTCAAGTACCTGGATTAATTTGCAGCTTTACAGTTAGAATATTCTGTGCTGAGTTAGAACTAGGAAAAAATCCCTAAAAACTAAGGCTAACTCCAAGTAAATTCACCCACAAGTAACCATCTCCACTGTGCCTGACTGGTCAGACCAGAGGAGGTAAATCCAAACTTTTTTATCAAGCAAGAAACCTGGTTTTGTCTTGATTTGATCAGAATATTATTCTTAAGCTCCTGTTCTCTCAGATGAACAGGTAAAAGATTTCATTACCCAAGGAAGATTTGTCTGCAAGAACTTTTCAAACCCGTGGGCACTCACAGTGCTTTGCACAGTACCACCGAAGCAGAGGATTCTTCCTTGAGCAGAGAAGGAAATTCTGCCTGGTTCTCACTTTGGGCTCATTTTTGGGGCCCCACTTCAGCTCATTCCTCATTTTTTTTTTTTCCTTTCAAGCAAAACTGACTCTGAGTAAAGCAGAGCAAAGGCTGATGTGTTCAACAGCTGGAGCACTCCTGGTCACATCCCTCAGGATGCAGATGCTGGGGAAGAAGGGAAGGAGCTCCCAAGGATTACTGCAGCTGAAATGTTACTGAGGTGAGAGGTGAGCCTTACCTGACAGCTCTCTCTGAGAGTTTCACTTCCAGCTTATGGCCATCCACAGTGCAGCCCTGGGAGTTCAAACAAAGAAACAGCAGGAAAAAAGGATGTAATTAATGGAAATAAATATATAGAAGAATTAGAAGTCAAAGCAGCACTAAATTAACATTAATTAGTATTTGTTCTGTGAGGGGATATCTGGGTCTCTGCCCCCTGCAAGGGGCACCTGACAGGAAAACGCATGAAAATTCAATCCATACACATTTTCTGGGATTTCCACCTTGGATCAGCACTAAGAAACACACTTTTCCATTAGTCTGTCCTTTTACAAACCCTCTTCCCTCAAAAACCTGGCCCATTTTAGAAGCTTTTCCACCTGTCCAGGGCAACCCACAGCACTGACATCCTCAGCTGCATTATGAACTGCCAGGTTCATGCAAGTCTCTGGGAAGAATTCCAGACTGGCAGGCCCAGGCTCACCTGGAGCTGGCGCAGGGCTTTCTGGGCACCCTCTGGCTTCTTGTACTCCACAAATCCAAAGCCCATGGAAAGCAAAGTGCCTGGCAGGAGAGAAAGGGGACTTGTTATATAAAAACAAACCAGGAACAAGCCAAAACTGGGGGGACAAAAGCTCAGTATCCCATGAAAAGGGCCAGCCTGTCCATGGCTGGACTTGGATGCTCTTCATGAGCACCCCTGGCTGAGTTTTTTGAGCAAGGCACTGCTCTGGACCAGCTGATTTTGGTGCTGATGTGAAGAGGGGATAACAGATGTTGCACACAAAGCTGATGTTCTGCTTTGCATCATCTCAGTTGCAACTTCCTTAAACAAAACACTGCAAAGCAACTGCTGGTCACAATCAGGGGAAGAGATCCTGTTGTGGAGGCACACATTCCATAAGCTGGAGTGAGCAGCTGCCACTTCCACCACAAAGGAGAGACATCTCTTCCCCTCCCTGCACAGCAAAGGTTTGCAGCAGCTGCAGTCCCACCATGTTGAGGAACATGCTGCCTAACACAGCAGCCATAATTAAGGGACAATTAATTATGAGGGGAGAAAACAACACCCCATTTTCAACTCCAGAACCTCAGTAGTGGCAGAGTGTAGAGATGGCCCCCAGTGCCAGAAGGGATCAGGTGCTACTGATGCCTCAGGGTTTAGCTTTTATATTTTTCAGATTCTGTGCTGCTTTAGTGTGTGGGTCTGGGCTTCATATTATGGGATGGTGAGCTCTCTTCACAGAGTAGGGAAACAAAACAATTCCTTCTCTAGCTGGGGACCAAGGACAAATGATCTAAATCTCGGGCCCAAGAGCATAAACAACATGGACTGAAGAGAGAAAAACAAGAAGGATGTGACTTGATAACAAAGCTATAATTGGACAATTAACTCCAATATGCAAATGGACCAGAACATATAAAAGTGACAGAGCCCGTGCCCGGTGTCCATTTTGTGACCATTTTGGTTCATATTGGGTGTAGCCCTGGCTGGGCTCTTGTGCTGCCCAAGGTGGATCCACTGACACCTTTTAATAAATCCCTGCTTTATTCTTTAACTCTGTCCTAGGTCAGCCTTCTCAAGGCATCACTACAAGATCAGCCCACACTTGGTGCTGCCTGCTCAGACCTACAGCCAGACCCACCAGCAGAACTGAAGAATTCACTTTATTTCTCCACCTCCCAGTGGATCTGAGTTTCCAAATACCACATGACAGGGAAGCTCTGTCAAGGGGAAATCCCACAAAGCTGTGCAGCTCCCAGAGAGAAGCCACAGCCCTTCCAGCCAGCACTGGCCTTAATCCAGCTCCTCAGGAAGCAAGAGCAGCCAACAACAGGCACAGCCACTCATCCCTGCAGCCTGGGGGGCTCAGGGCTCGCAGGGAGAAGGCAAACACCAAGCCCACTCAGCACAGCTCTCAGCCAGGCAGCCTTGAGGATCTGGCCATTTCCAGGATAATGCAGGGTTTAATCATCACGGGGCACTGGCTCCTGTCAGCCTGCATCCCACTCTCTTCTGTGATCCTGAAGGAGTTTGGCTTCTCCCATCTCAAGATCTCAAGAGAAGGCCACGTCTCCACAAATCCCACAATGGAGCTTAACCTTCTAGACTGAACCCTGGGGGAAGGTTTGGTTGCTGCTTGCAGCCATTTCAACAGGAACACTTCTGGAAGCACTGAGGATTTTGCCAGCAGGAACACAAATGCTCAGCCAGATGAGTGCTGAAGCAATGCCACACCTGAGCCCTCAGCAACCAGCTGAGGGAAGGAATTGAACAGCAACATCTAGAGTACCTGCTTTGTCTTTCTTCTTGGATATTGTGCAGCTCTTCAGGGCTCCCACTTTGGAAAATGTCTGCAAGGAATTTGGACACGTGATTCAGCTCCCTTTGTCACAGGCTTGCAACTCAACTGCCAACGTGGCCCTCTTCCACACAGGCCCACCTCCCCCAGCACACACCTGCCAGGCAGTGCAGCTGAGCCTTTCCCCATCAAATTATTTCTGTACAAATACACACACACAGAGTTTTAAAGATATCAAGACAGGCGTTGCCAGAAATCCACCCCCCACCCCTCAGAAACAGGGCAGAGATCTGAGCTGGCTCTGGAGGAACACTCTGGATTACAAGATACCCTCAGCCAGGCAGAGGCCTAAAGGGTGGGTGGTGCCTGTGATGTCCCTAGAACACAGGTCTTTCCAAAAATTGGGGCTAGAGGGTAGCAAACTATTTATCTGACTTCCTTGTAAAGCTACAAAAAGAAGAGAGGACAAGTCCCAACCCTTCTCTGGACATTTATTTGTCCACAGCTGGAGCAGTCTCTTTACACAGTCTCACATGTCCAGGATTCTTGGGCCATGGAATGTGACATTTTACACAGCTACAAGAAGTGCCAGAGATGTGAAATTCCAGCTGCTTTTCCTTATTTTGGTATTAACACCCCACATAACTTCAGGAAAGCCATGCTCCTCCCAAGTGCTTTGCTGAGGTGAAGCAGCACAAGGAAGCACAATGTCAGCAGAAGCTGAGAGGAAAAGCACATTCAGAAATCATCATTTATTTATTCACTGCCTCTCACACGAAGCAGTGGCAGAGCTGCAGCAGTGCCTGTCCCAAGGAGGAGCATTACAGAAAACATGATGGGAAATCAGGAATATTAGAAGATTTCCTACTGCCTCCACCTGTCTCTAGGTGGAATTAAACCCCACCAAAACAGTTTCAGATGCATTTGTCTTAACTGACACCTGGAGTGATGTTCCCATTCCCAGTAGAACCCTGCAGCTGAAATCCTTTAAACACTCTGTCCTTATTGCTCACCTCCTTCAGTGTGTCTTCTGTAGTGGCAAAGTTCAGGTTTTTGATGAACAAGGTACACCCAGGAACATTTTCTTCTTCTTCTTCTTCCTCCTCTTCTTCCTCCTCCTCTTCTTCCTGTGCTGCTGCTTCCTCTGAGTCTTTTATGGCTTCACCTGAACCAAGAAGAATAAACCCAACTTTGTAAGATGCAATAAAGCCAAATTTTGGGGGAGTTGCCCACTCAAATTGTGGGGGAGCCCCTGGGATGGGGAGAAAGGTGGTGCATTTAGGGAGGGCAGATAAGCCCTCACAGTGGGAAGTCACTCAGACAAAACATGTCCTGGGGCTTGACACAACAGCAGAGAAACACAGAGACCCCCAGCAAGTCAGCCAAAGTTCTTACCTGGTACCAGCCTTGTTTCATCCTCCTTTCCTGGAACCCCAGCTTTTTTTTTCTGAGGGGCTGGGCTGAGGAAAACTCCCATTGGAGCCCACTCCAGATACAAGGGCACGGAATGAAACTGTGAAGACAGGAGAGAAATGAAGAGTGAAAGGCAAGGCCTGAAGGAAAAAATCTCTGCTCTCAGCTTCATTTTCACCTCACTCTGTAATGGAAAACAGCAGTGGAAAAGTCGAGTGGCTAAACTCTGTCACAAGAGGATCCAGCCCTACAGGACAACAGCCTAAACTCTCTGTCACAAAAGGATCCAACCTTACAGGACCATGGCCTAAACCCTCTGTCACAAAAGGATCCAACCTTACAGGACCACGGCCTAAACTCTCTGTCACAAAAGGATCCAGCCCTACAGGACCACAGCCTGCCATGGGTCACTCCTGGATTGTGAAAGGGAAAATAAACCCTCCAGCTGTGTCACAGCCCCCTTCTCCAGCATCCTCTGCAGGCTGGGCCCTGCTCTGCAGTACCAGGCACCTCCCTAAACCCAAAGGACACAGGCTGGAACATCAGTGGCTCTGGGATAACGCCCTGCCCACACTCCCAGTGCCCCTCGTGCACAGAGGGGCAGCTTCCCAACTCCCCTTCTGCAGGAGGCTAGACACCCAGGCAGCGCCCCCACCTTGGAGTAGGCCAGTCTGGTGAAGGCCTGCTTGGCCTCTGTGGGCTCCAGGAACTCCACGATGGCTGTGATGCCTCCCTCTGGCAGCAGCACCCGGCCCAGGCCGCCGTGTTTGCCAAAGAGCTCCTCCAGCTCCGTGGCGCTCGTGCCGGCCGGCAGGTTCTTCACCAGGATCACTGTCTTGCTCCTCTCACCAGCAGCCTGACACAGCCAGCAGGGAAAGAAAGAATATGGGATGGAAGAGAGCAAATCCAGCAGTTTTCTAACTGCAGATTTCAGGTCCAACAGGCTGTGCTCTCCCTCTCTCTGTGTCACTCCTTTCCCGGATCCAAAAGGACGGACAGTCATTTAGAAAACACTCCCTGGAAAATGCACATCCCACTGCAACCACATCTCATGGATGGAGGTGTCAGCTGCAGATCCACAGGGCTCCTTCCCTGCCTACAGCAAGCTGCCCACCATCCTAAAGCCATCATATTATGGATTTCACCCATCTTGAGGGCAGCTGCATTTTCAAATGAATACATTTCCTAATTCATCCGGGAGGGTTCAATCCTGCAAGACGCTGAGGATTTAATTACCAATTTCCAAGAGAGCTGAGAACACCAGGACTAGAAGAGGTGGATCCCCACTGATGCCTCCAGCTGAGCCTCTCACCTGGCTGAAGGAATCCAGGCTGACTCCGTTTTCCACGAGGAACCGGCGGATTTCCTGGACCAGCTCCGTTTCTCCCAGAGCCACTCTCACTGCCACGCTGTCTTTGCTCTCCTGCAGGCAAGAATTCAGTCACCTGCTGCTCTTAGAAGCACATGCAAAGGGAATGTGGCAGGCAGCTTGAGGGCAAAATGCTCCAGAGCTCCTCTGGAGCTGCTGGAAATTGTGCTGTTGGAATTCGAACACATCCCAAAGTAAAATGAAATTTCCAGGAAAGATCTGAGCTTTAGGGTGTAAATTCCCACCAACTACTAGTTATGTAGAAATGCAAAATTCAGCCACAGGAAAGCAGAGTAGGAAGGAAGGCTGGGGATCAAAGGATCAATAGGCTCTGACCCCACAGAGGTGCTGCAGCACCACAGGCCTCAACCTGTGTGGTGCCCATGGATGCACGGAGGCTTTTCCTGTACAAGTCCAGGAAGGCCCTGGCCACAAAGAAACAGGCAGGAAAGTGATGTCCCATCCCAGCTGATCCCTCACAACCCAACTCACAGCATCCAGCACTTGGCTTTTGGAAGCATTGTACTTCTGGGCCATGGCATCAGCCACAGCGTTTGTCCCCACGAACAGCGCGTTCCAGTTGTGGGAGCTGGCAAGAGAAAACACAGCCAGGTCAGTCATGGGGCCCCTCCAGTCAATAATCCTGGGAAAAAGCAGCTCTGAGCACCACCACAAGCAGGAAGGGTGAAGAGAGAGGGAAGGAAGGGTGGAAGATCTCTAGAGAAAGGACATGTGGCTGGAGAGCAAACAAAGCAGTGCAGGCAGCTGAGCTCTGCTTCCCCAGACCTGACTGGTCCCAGCTCTGCAGTTCAGGTACTGGCTCAGAGGAACACACCTTTCCAACTGGTCTCCTAAACCCACAAACCCCATGCAAGCAAGGTTGCACCCTTTTCCCTTCAAGACAGAAAGCATCAGCCACTTCTTTCCAACTGATTTGTCACACAGCAAGAAAAAGCTGCTACAAGCTTTAGAATTACAGGTGGCCAAGCAGAGGAGAAAGGCCCAACTGATCTGAAACCACTCCTCTGAAGAACTACAGAATCAGACTAACTCTTATTAGAGAAGTAACTCACCCCAAAGCCATTCAAGCCCCCGTTGCTCTCACTTTCTGCTGCTCACTGAGCTACTGCAGCTACTTGGGCAGAGGAGTCAGGGAGGTCAGAGAGAAAGGAAACAGAGCTGCACAGCAAATGCTTCCTCAACTTTGGGAATCTCCACAGCCCCTGTGAAGATCCCACATGCTGATCCCACATGAGACTGCCACTTCCTGGGAATCTGGCACCTTGTGTTGTACCTGGCACTGTTGGCTTTGTCCTTGGCCTCTTTGTGCTTTTTGTAGGAGGAAGACTCTTCTGCATCTCCATCTTCCATTTTTTCCTTTCTGATCGTGGAGGGTAAAAGATGCATCATTCTGCCCTGCAAGACAGGAAGGAGAGGTCCAGCAGCTCTGGAATAATCCACAGACATCCACATGGAGGAAATTTCCTGGCACCTTTCCTATTCAGACAGCCTTGGTGGAAGGAGGGAATTTTCCTTCCCAGAGGAGCCACAACTGCAAGTCAAAGTGGCCACACAGAGTGAGACAGACTCAGAGCTCCTTCCCCACCTCTACCAGGATTTTGGTGTCTGCAAAGCTTCAAACCAAGCTACTCTACCAAAAGAACCTGCAGGAAAGCCTCAACTTTTTTAACAAAGCCCAGAAGCAAACTTTCAGCCACATTCCCACCAGCTGCAGTCCAAAGCAGAGGAAAAGCATCAGCTGCTGTACCTGGAACACCTGCCCATCCAGCTCTGCCAGGGCCTTCACTGCATGCTCAGGGATCATGTAGGTGATGAAAGCAAATCCTTTGGGTTTCTTGGTGAGTTTGTCTATGGGGAAGTGGATCTCCGAGAGGGGTCCTGCAGGAAGCAAGGCTTGGTGGTCACAGGTGGCCCTGCACAGCTCTGAACTGGCACCTCCCAGATACAATCAGGGATGAGGGGAGCAGCTCTGGACATGTGGTGAGGCACCAGCCTGGGCCAGGAGCTGCACAGGGACAAGGAGGGCCAAGCACAAGCACCCCAAGTCCAGGTGTGGCAGCTCATGGGCTCTGACAGGTGACACAAACCAGGCAAGCTCTGAGCAGCTGCCTTCACCTTCAGTCAGGGATAAACGCCTCCACAACCCCACCCTCTCTGCCCCAGGATGCCAAAATAACCTTTAATGTGTTTAATTTGGAGGTAGAAGAGGGAAACTTCAAATTCACACCCCAAGTTTGGAATGTCAAGTGGATCTGAAGGATTCACCTCTAACCTGCAGGAAGCCTCCTGCCAAGCAGGCTCACATTACCACACCAGAAAATAAAGCTGATGGGAGCTGGGCCATGTCCAAGAGATGTGGGACACAGAGCTTTGTCCATTCCCACTCAGCAGGAAAACCTCTGGACAAAGGAAGGACTTTGCCCTGCAAGTTCCAGTCCCATGGCAAACACTCACCATACTTTGAAAAGATCTTCTCCAAGTCCTCCTCAGTGCTGGTGAAAGGCAGATTCCTGACAAAGAGTCTCCCTGATTCAGACAAGTCCTCTTCCTCCTCATCATCCCTCAGCCTCCTTTGCCAGGGCTGCTGCTCAGGTTTTGCTGGAACAGTTTCTTTTGGGGTGTTCCTGCACTGGGAAACCTCCACACAGCATCCACCTGGTCCCCAAACAACACACAGGGACCTTGGATACTTCCCAAGGCCACAAGCAAACAACACCCACATGCAAATGACGCCTTGAGAGGCTCCCTAGAACAGAGGCTAGACACTGCTAAAGAATAAAGTCGGTATTTCTTAAAAAGGCCTTCATAGGACACACCCTGGGCAGCACAAGAGCCTGGCTGTAGCTCTACCCAAGATGGACTCTGACTCACAAGGTTTCACACTTTTGTAAGTTTTGGTCCATTTCCATATTGGGGTTAATTGTCCAATTACAGCTTCAGGTTATGTAGTCCCAACCTCCCAGATTGCTCTCCTCAATTTGCTGTTTACACTTTTTGGGCCTGAACTGGAAAAGGTTTGTTTTGTCTAACTAAGCTGTGAGGAGAACTTGCTAACACTTTATATGAAGTTCAGAGTTATATAAATGCAGTAGAGAATCTGGATAATATGAAAGCTAAAACTTAAGGAACCACAAAGATCCCAGGGTTAGACACAATTACAGCCCCACAGGCTCTGAGCAGGACTCAAAAATAAGGGGGAGGTGGGGGAACAAGAGTTAGTCTTCAATAAAAATCAGGGTATCAACACGAGCCCCCTTTCCTTTCAGAGAGCCCCAGCCTGTCTGTGCCAGCCCACACAAGATTTGCAAACAGAATTTCAGAAGTTCCTGCAAGGGTTAGGCCAAGCCCAGGTCTCCAGCCCAGGCTTGCAGCACTGTCTGTACAAAGCTGGACTCGAGCAGTGTTATTTTTATCCCAACAAGAACCACCTCAAGCACACGGCAAAGCACGAGGGCCCCAAAAGCCCACTCCTGTTACAGCACCTGGTTTATCCCAAGAAACAACATGCCCTCCATGTGCCTGGGAAAAACTCCAATCACAGGAGCTACTTGTGCAGGGAACACTCGAGCAGCTGAGCTCCCAGGCTGGAATGAGGAGGAACAAACAGCCCTTACCCAGGAATTCTTTTTTCCGCTTCAAGGCCCTTTGCATTTCTGCTTCACTCTTCAAGTCAACAAAGATGTAACCTTGGAGGAAGGGAAGGTTCAGCTGAGCATCATGTGGGGAATACACACAGCCACTAATTGGGTAATTAAGGGTGAATCAGGCTTGCTTTAATATAGATTCCTATAGATAGAGCATTCAGCTCCCATGAAAAGTTTCAATCCAGCCTGGAAATGATGATGTCAGACTGGAAGGCTGCCTTTTTAAAGCTTATTCTCTAGATACAAATCAACAAAACTTTACTTAGCAGCTGGAGGAGGCTTTCACAGGTGCCTCTGAGAGCAAATGAAAGGTGCATCTGTTGTTGGACTATTAAGGAAAAGAGCACGCAGCAAAACTCCAAGGACCTGCTCCCACAAATCAGCACAGAGTCCTGGGCTGCTGCAGCTATCCCAGAGGAACAGGCTTTTCCTTGGCATGGGCTGGGGTGTTTAGACAAGCTCTGGATGCAGCTCAATAAAAAAAAGGCTCCTGCTGCTACTCCTAAGGGAGCACAGCCAACATTACTCTGCCCAGGGCATCCTGTGGGCAGCAAGTAGGGCAGGAGAGCTGCAAAGTCACAGAAAGGTCTCCAAGAATCAGGCCACGAGCCAGGGATTTGGAACTGCAGACTGAAAGAGCAGAGGGGTGATCAAGAGGTCCCCTAACTCACAGATCCCACCCCTCTTCCACACACAGCTCTTACCTGAATTCTTCCCCTGGGCCTTTTTTCCCATCCGGATGGCCACTGGCTTCAGAGGGAAGAAAAATTCCCGAATTTTTTGCTGCAGGAAGAATTAGAATTGTTTGAATAAGTTCTCAAATACAGGAAGCAGCAAGTAGCAGGCTTAGGTTTTTATATATAAAACACCCCGCTCAACAAACAGATCTCTGCACAGAGACAGTTCAAAAGTTCCCCTGATCACCCACACAACCCTCAAAGGAGTGAAAAGTGAAAAGTTTCTGCAAACATCTTGCAGAGGGACACTCTGAGACACCCCTGAGCCTCCCTCCCCAGCTGGGAAGCCAAACTTGCCTCAGTGATGCTTGAGGGGGCCCCACGAAGTTTCACTGTGAATGGAGTGCTGGCTTCCCCTGAGCTGGCCTGGCTCTGCACAGAGGAGGGGCAAGAAAAGGGAGAAAAAGCTGAATGAAAGAACAAAAATCACAGCACAGCCAGCTGGGCTTGGCCAACAAACAGGAGGCTGAAGCATGGGAGGGAATATCAGGAGATTCCCACAGCTGCAGCAGCCTGGGGCAGGAGGTGCCAGCTGAAGGTGCACTGCCACGAGAAACTGAGTTCTGCTCTTTCCAGGACACCCTTTCCTGGAAAAACCCTCTGAAAAGGGCACTAGCAGCACTTACCTGGAAGCCCCATCTTTGGGAATTTAGTCAGCCCTGAGGAAATTCAACGAAATTTGTAAATGGGTCACACCAAGAATGCCAAAAAAGCTGGTACCCAGTGGGCCCTGCAGCCTTCCCAGGCTGTCAGCTCATCCCTGCAGGGACTGACAGACACCTGCTATCCATAAAGCTGCTGCTTCAAAGAAGACAGAAATCTAATTCAGCTGTACCTCTAGTGTGGATCCTTTTTTCTTCTTCCCCACTGGTGTTTTTGGCTCTGTTTGTTGGGCTTTTGGCTTCCCCCTTTTCTCTGGGTGGGTTTCTGCAATGCCTGAATCCTCCTCGGTCTCACTTTCCTCCTCTTCCTCCTCAGTCTCTGTTTCTTCCTCTGTACTGGATGAGGAGGAAGAATCCTTCACCACTTTAGATTTCAGGTAATCCATATCTGAGAGGTCTTTGCTTGTAGCTGCCTTCTTCCTTTCTTTCTTTCCTGGCAAAGAGGAGAGAGCAGAGAAGTTTTTTTTTTTTTCACACAGATGCTGCTGCTCTCCCCTCAGGCCAGGAAAAAAGCTGAGAACTGACACAATCATGACCATCACCTCCTTATTCTCTACTTTTTCCATGGGAAAGGCTTGAGAACAGCAGAGCAATTTCACCTCAGCACTTCCAGACTGACAGCCTGGATTTCAAAGCAACAGTTCACATATAAAACACAATAGAAAGGGGTTTGAGGTACACTCCAGGATGAAGTATTGTGTCACAATTTTAACTAAATACCCCAAGCAGGCCTCAGAGAAGGGTTTCAAGTGTTTAGTTTTACAGGGAAAAGGACACAATCACAGCTGCATTTGAGTCACTCATGGAGAGGTGAGGAGCAGCAGGGAAAACACCACTCACTCCAGCAGAACAGCCTAAGGAAATCCCGTGGAGGGAGGGAGAAAAGCTCCAAACCCATCCCTGCTGCAGGCACACTGGGCTCTAAAATACACACACCAGACTGTGAGTCTTCAGAATGAAGCCACTACTCCAGATTTGCTCTCAGGAGCCAAGGTACTGAACCCTGTCCCTTCCCATCAACCCTGGCAGGTCCCAATTCCAGAAATGTGCATCAAAGGCAGAGCAGACAAGCTCACAGCCACCCACAGGTTCCTAAACCAACAGAAACCACATCCAGCCCTGGGAAGCCTGGAGATGGAAGGGGCTGCAAGGAGGAGAACACTTGAAGGAAAGCTGCAGATGTTTGCCCTGTTACCCCTCCCTAAGCACAAATAGCATCCCCCAAATATCACACACTGCACTGGCCACATTTCCCCAAATCTGGGGGAACAACCAGACATTCCCAGCACACTGCAAGGTGAGAGCCCACCCTCCTGGTGACACTGAGGCCAATCCTGTCACTCCCTGTGACAGGAGTCACTGTGACTGAGACAAGCAAAGGGTGACAGCTCCCTCAGGTACCTTTAATCTCCTCCTCATCTGCAGAGGGTTCATCCCCAGCCTCACTCAGCTCCTCAGATTCATCTGAATCAAAGTTAAGGTAATCAGCTGCTTCTGCTGCTGCTTTTCCCTTCTTAGGCTCCTCTGCCAAAGTGTCATTAGCCCAAGTGGCCACCTGGGACCGCTTCTGGTGAACCACCAAGAACTCCTGGAATGTTTTATCTTCCTCCAGCTGTGGGGAAAAAAGAAGACAGGCTGTAAAGAGAGACTTGTAGTGAATCTGAAATCCAAGATATCACCTCATTTCCAGCAGTGTAAAACCAAAAATCCCTTAAGGGGAGCTCAATTTACACTGCCAAGGTGATTAAAGTCTTCTCAAGGTGTCTCATTCCTACTTTTTTTTTTTTTCAGAACTGGTGTTTAGAAAGTACTTTAAAGAGGAAAACAAAGCAATAAAAAGAGAAAAAACCTGAGAAGTTAAATGTGACATAACTCACATATGGTTAAACGCAGAACTGCAGAAACAGAACTGACCTGGATGCAGTGTGTGCTCAAGGAGTAGCTGACCATTAAAAAGTTGGACCCTCGTGTTGGGGTTGTTAAAATAATTTTTTACAATAGAACTGGGCTGACCCAGCCTGAATTAACAGCATAGGAAATAGGACAGAAAGGAACCATTCAGCAGCATGAATGCAAGGACAGCAATCCAACCTCAACTCACCTCCTTTAATTTATCCACTGGATCTTTCTTCTTCTTTTTATCCTTGGTAAAAAAAAAAAAACAAGGAGGTTTATTAGAAGCACAGGGAATTCCATATAACCCAACAGCACAGTGGACAGTGATCCTGAGGCAGAAAACACCAGCACCAGGACTCCAGCATCTGGTGTCCCAGCTGCTCTGTCCCCTTCCCCACAGCCCAGGCCACCCTCCTCTTGCACTGACACACATCAGAGCCTCCAGGAATCAGGCAAGACTCACTTTCTTTGTGCCTACAGGAGCTGCACTTGCCAAGGGCTCCTTGGTCTGCTTTTCTGAGGCAGGGGCCTTCTGAGAGTGCTTGCTCCAGGCTTTGGGTTTTGTAGGGTCACCAAAAGACTTGCACAACTCCACCTGGAATGAGGCAGGTCTGTAATTAAACACTGGGCTGTAACTGCTGGGTAACTTCACTCAGGAATTACTGTAACCCTGATGGGATGGAGGGAGTGTGCAGGAACAACTTTTTATGATGATGATTTTAAAAGCACAGAGCTACACATTCAGCCACCATGGAAAGCCAGGAGAGGACAGGCACAGAATCCCTGCATGGCTTGGATTGCAAGGGGCCTTAAAGTGCCACCCCCTGCCATGGCAGGGACACCTTCCACTGTCCCAGGCTGCTCCAAGCCCTGTCCAACCTGGCCTTGGGCACTGCCAGGGATCCAGGGGCAGCCACAGCTTCTCTGGGCACCCTGTGCCAGGGCCTGCCCACCCTCACAGGGAAGAATCTCTCCCTAAGACCCCATTCCTTAGGAATTTCAGGGAGATATTTTTAAGAGACCAGCTCACTGTGACTCTGGAAGTGTCTATGAAGCTTTTGTTGAAGTGGTTCAGGGCTGTCTGAGCTTCATCCTCAGACTTGTAGCCAATGAAGCCGAATTTCCGGAACCTTCCATCCTTGGTGTACTTGAGGCAGCAGTCAGTGAGGGTGCCAAAGGCAGCAAAGAGCTTCCTGAAGCGTTCCTCCTTCATCTGGGAGAGGAGGGAGGGCAGCACAAAGGGAAATCAGGCACACAGAGGCTCTGAGGACAAGTCCAACCTAACCTATTCTGTCTCAAAGAGCTTCTGGAAGGCTGCAGGAGCCACGCTGTGAACCAAATCCCTACTGGAGCCACCAAAGCCGTTCATCTTCCCCCCAAACCCAAGGGATGGGGAACAGGGCGGGATCCTGCCGGCCACAGCAGCACCGAGGGCACCTGCACCCAAATCCCGGGCAGCGAGGGGGCAGCGACCACAGCAAGATCCTCTGCCCACCCTGAGGGGCTGCCACCTGCCCAGCCCATGCCCCTCATGCCGCTTCCCGCACCCTCCAGACTCCTCCAGGAGCTCTCCCACCATCCTCCCCCCGAAGTGACCCCATGTTTCCCATCCCAGCACTGACCACGATCCCTTATCCCCTCACAGCCCCTTCCCTTCGCCGCTCCCCCTCCAAAACCTCATCCTCCCCCCACTTCAGACCTTCTCGCCCGGGGGTTCTCCCCGCTCTCCCCCATCCCCACCACACGCTCCCCTGCCGGTGCCTCTCCCTGCCCGGCATCCCGTACCCCCACGCAGCGTCCCCTCAGACCCATCCAAGGCCCGGCACACCCCCTGCACCTCCGGCACCGCACAGCTGCCTCACCCCATTGGGGAGATTCTTCACGATAAGCCGCGACATGGCAGCGACAGACGCCAAGGAGGGAGCGCTCAGCGCCACGCACGCCACCCCATGGGCGCCGCCATATTGCCCGGGTCACGTGGTCTGTGGGCGGCACCGCGCATGCGCAGGGCGGGACCCGGATGTTGGTCCTTAGCAACGGCCACTTAGCAACGCGGCCTGCAGGGGCTGGGGCGGCGGGAGCATCGCTGGGGCACCGGGGACGGGAGGGCAGCAGGGGCAGGATGAGGAGGGGGTAATCACCCTCGGTTTCCTCGCAGAGCGCGGCTGCAGCTCCGCGGCCCGGCCGCGCTGCTCGGCGGGGCCGCAGGAGGGAGCTCCGCGCCCGCCGCTCCCGGCTCCGGGCGGCCACTGAGCCAAAGTCCCTCCGGAGATGTCGAGTTTGCGCGGGGGGTGGCGCAGAGGGCCGCGATGTCATGCCTAAAAGTCATGCGGGAGTGAGGAGAGAAGGAGGACAGAAGGTTTGGTGCAGCGATCCCTGGATGTTTTCAAGGTGCCAGGTTGGACGGGGCTTGGAGCAACCTGGGATAGTGGAAGGTGTCACTGCCCATGGCAGGGGATGGAATGAGATGAGCTTGAACGTCCCTTCAAGCCCAAACCATTCTGTAATTCTGTGAATAAAAGCAGCTTCCCTCCAAGGAACAGCTAAATAACCCCACAGCCGGAGGATGTTGTGTTGTGAGAGCTCCAAAGGATAAAAGAGAGCAAAAATCACGGAATAAAAAAAAAAAATCCCTGGAGGGTTACTCTAAATGCTGGAGGTCCCTTCCTACCTGGACGTCCACCTACAGCTTCCTCATGAGGGGCAGCTCCAACCTCTGCTGTGACCCCAGGGAACAGCTGGAGCTGTGCCAGGGCAAGATTAGGTTGGGTATCAGGAAAAGGCTCTTCCCCCCAGAGCGGGGCCAGGAGTTGGGCTCTGTGATCCTTGTAGGTCTCTTCCAACTCAGGATATTTTATGCTTCCATGATCCATTGCTGGAGGCTGAGCTTATCTGGGGGGAGCAGAACTGTTCTTCAAGAATTTCCTCCTGCTTCCAGCCCTCAGCCCTGCTCTGCCTGACTTACACGAGCTGGAAATGCGACTTTACACCGTTATTCCCGGAGGAAGATGCTCAGGACAGCTCTGAGCTCAAGCACCAGCCCTCACCCATTCTCCCCATGGTTTGGAGTTACCCCAGGGATAACTGGAGCAATTCCACCCCCTCACACCATCTCCTAATGCCCCTCTGAGGCTGGTCCAGCTGGCTGAGCCCATCCCAAAGGCTGAAGGCAGCAGAGAGACAGGGCAGGAACGGTCTGGGGGAGGCACCCCAACCCAGCCACATCCCGGTGTCCTGGCAGGCCTGGGGTGCAGCCCCTGCTCTCCCCCGGGTGAACAGCAAGGGAAATGCATTTCCCAGGGAGGCAGAGCAGAGCCAAGGGCTCAGGGCAGGGCGAGCAGGAGAGAGTGGGCTGCTCTGGGAATGCCATCAGTGCCCCGCTCTGAGGGAAAGTGCACAGCACAACCCCCTGCCACACCACAGCCCTGACTGGGGGCTGCCAGGGGAGCTGCTCCTTTCTCCCTTCACAGGGGTCTCCGTGAGGTGTCACAGCACAGGGACCCAGCTCCTTTGTCCCTTCACAGGGGTCTCCGTGAGGTGTCACAGCACAGGGACCCAGCTCCCTCCCCCCCTCGCCCTCTGCTCCTGCCTTGTCCTTGCCCGGGCTGTCAGGGCTGTCACTTGGCACGAAGGCTGGCACTGACAGGACCCTCACGCCACCGCTAACGCATCCAGACCTTGCCCTTGTCACTCCTGTCCTCTCCGAGACACTTGTCCCCTGTCTCCCTCCCCGTGTCCTCCTCACCTGCTGCATGCAGCTGGCAGCAGTGCCCAGCTGCTGCCCACGCCAGCCAGCCAGCGCTGACCTTGCCTGTTCCTGCCTGACCTGTTCCTGCCTCCTGAGCAGCTGGGCAGGGATGGATCCTGGCTGTGTCCCCCTTCTGCTCTGGGTGGGTCCCCACCTCCCACCACAGCTGCACCTGGGGCTGCAATTTGCCTCCTCATTGTCTTTTCTGCAATCAGGGTGATTTTACCCAGGGGGGAGCTTGGCGCCCGTGCTCAGTTGCTACAGGTGGGACCCCTAAGGACGCCTGGGATCAGAAAGAGTTTGGGGGAGCAGTGCTTAACTGAGACCAGGCCAGGTCCCCAAGTGACTCTTGATTCCAGTGGCCATGCAGGAACGTGGGGTTGGGGAAGTCCATGGAGATGTTCAGCTCTGCTGGTGTCACTTAAGTGAAAACAACTGATTTTATCCCTCCCCACATGCAAAGCTTCAGTACGGAAGCACAAGATTTACACATGCTGACTTCAGATTTGATTTCATGGGTCAGGATTTTAAGTTTGCAAATGTAAGACTGGGAACACCCTTTTCCTGGAAAACTGGGGATTTTAAGGAGATCAGAGAGATAAGAGAGTTGTCCCCTCAGCAGGTGGTTGTGCTGCACCATGTAAGGTCCTTCCCCAAGGCAGGCTCAGTTCCAACCTGAGATCCCAGCCTTGGGCAGGCGAGGGAAACTGAGGCCCTGTCCTGAGAAGGCTCAAAGGGCATTTTGGAAAGCTCCCAGTGCTTGAATGGCTGCTCTGAAAATCATCTTTAACCCTTCTGCTGCTGGCGCAGAGCACGAGCAGGGGACAGACCAGGCAGTGTAGAGACAGTGTGGGTGGCTCACTGGGACCAGGTCACCCAACACACACTCTGAAACAGAGCCAGGGAAGAGTCAAAATCAATTATTTGGGATGTTTTCCCCCATCCCCCATGGAAACTATTATCTTTGATGATAGCAGTATGAGACACTCCATGTCCCAGCATCACTGTGTGTCACCTGTCCCCACAGCAGTGCTGGGGTGGATGCAGGTGGCCAGGTGGGAGCTGGGCGGGGCAGGGAAAGGAAAAGGGCTGTGCCCAGGCTTTGTTTCCTGAACTGGCTTAGAGCAGCAAGAGGCAGAGGGTGACTGGGAGGTGACAGGCCCAGCAAAGGTGACACACACCCCCCCCAGCCGGGTGCTGTCCGGAGAGAGCCCTATGTTTGTCTGCTGTCCCCCAACCCCATGTTGGAGTGCCCACAGGCTGGTGGCCGGGTCCAGGTGCTAACTGTCCCTTCTCCCTCACTCTCCAGGCCCAGGCTGGGCACAGAGGGGCACCCATGGCTCCATCAGCCACAGAGGAGGGACAGGACAGGTCCCCCCCTGAGCTCCAGCCAGGGAAGCTGTTGGAGCACATTACGTGCCCAGCCCCTCAGCTGGCCGGACAGGGCCTTGCCCAGCACCAAAGAGCAGGGGTCACCTGGCTGTAAGGTGGTATTATGGGCTGCCTGCAGCCAAGGAACTGAACTTTGCAAAGCAGGGGACCACAGTGTCAGGGCCATCTCTCTGTGGGGAGAGGCAGGTCTGGGCAGAGGGACAAAGGGACGTTGTGCTCCCAGGTGTGAGGGCACTGGGGTTAAAAATGCTACTGAGAAGGAGAGAAAGAAAAGAAAGCTGCTGCAGAGCCTGTGTGCCCCTGGGTGTGGGAAGGCAGAGGTCAGATGCAAAGGCTGCTGTGGTGTTTCGAGAGGTGTGTCTCGCTCTGTGGCCCCTGCAGTGTCCAAAGGGACACCGGAGATTTCCCCTGACTTCTCCAGGTGCCACTCATGCCATGCCAGGCAGGCGGAGCTGTGACCCCGAGCCAGAGCAGCTGCTGTGGTCTGGTGTCCTGCCCTGGACAGCCCTGGCACTGCCAGCCCTGCTGAGAAGGACGAGCACAGCCCTGGGGTGCCCTTCATGCCTGTCGGATCAGGAGTGCCTCGGCCACCGCCGGACGCTTCTGGAGGTGAACAGGGAAGGTAAAAGATCCCTCTGAGCCGGGGTCACCTTGGCTGTGACAGATTCCCCCACGCCAGGCAGCCTCTCTGGTGCTCACAGGATGCTGCTGAGCAGCTCTGGGGGCTGTGGGGGGTTCTGAGTGCACCCACACCCCTCCATGGCAGAAAGCACTGGAGGTGCTCCATTTCCTTGGCACCCAGACCTTGAGTCCTTCTCTTTTCTTTTGGATGTGGGAAATGAGCAGAATTCAGGAATTCAGCCTCGGGGGTTACTGTAGAGGGCTGTCACCTGGCTGGGGACCTTCTACTGACTAAATTAACCCACAGATAGCAGCAAGGACAGGGATGAATGGACAGCAACACTCACAGCCTGCTTTTGGTGTGCTGACCCTGCTTCAGCGGGTAACATTATTTTAATAACAGCACCATAGGAAGTGCTGCCTGAACCTCCTCGGTTTTGCTGCTGGAGAGGTTAAGTTTTGGGAGGGGAGATGGCCAGAGCCTCCTTGTATGAGCAAATTGTCCTGACAGTCCTGAAGGAGAGAAAAGGCTGCTTTTAATGATAGAGCTGGTGCTTGGAAAGGCAGTGCCTGGGACATTTGTCCCCACTGTGTGCTGCACAATGGGATGGAGCCAAGGGAGGAGGAGGAGGAGGAGGAGAAATTGCCCTTCTGAAGGGCTTCATCCCTGGGACTCTGCCCAGCCTGGCCTGCTAGACCCTCTGCTAGAGGGACAGGATGCTGCAAGGATCCTGTCCTTGCCTGAGGGTGTGACTGCTGCAGTGTCGCTGTGGCAGCACAATTTGGCTTCCAAGCACACCTAGCCTCACCTGAACCTGCAGCTAAGGGGACAGGCTAGAAGTGTGTCCATGCTCTGCTCCCTGTGCTCTTTTTACCTGCAGCTTTTTGTGGAGATTGTGTCTTTTCAAAGCCTTCCAGCTAAACTGCAATGCTGAGTATGAGCAGATGAGGGAGAGGATGAGGAAGGGCAGGAGGGATTTTGCCCCTCACATCAGGCACAAACAAGCTGCTGATGCCAGCTTGGCTTGCCATGGAAGAGGATTCACAAAGGACTTGGAAATCCAGATAATCCGAGTGCTTTGCTTTACAGCAGCTGGGGAGCAGAGGTTAAACCCTGTCCATGAGCAATAATTCATTCATCTGCCAGAACAGTTCATGGGACCACACCTGCCTGGGAGAGGAGCCATCACCAGAGCAGGTCTCAGACCTTCCTCCTCTTCCTCTGGAGCAGTGGATGGTGGTGGCTGGCAGAGCTGAAGGAGATGATCCACGAGGTCAAATCCCTCCTGGCATCACTCTACCCATCACAGCCTTCCATGGTTCTCCAGAGGGGATGGGCTGGACTTTGGCACTGGGCACATACAAACTGCCAAGACTGGGGTGGGATTACAGGAAAGGTCGATCCAGGCCCCACCTAAAGCTGGGGGAGATGTTGGCTGTGTTCTGCCACAGCTGCAGCTGGCCCAGGCTGCTGCTGTCACCCACCCAGCATGCTGTTTTCTCCAGCTGAGAGGTCCAACTCATTTTCTAAGCTGCCCCAAGCAGCATTTCCCTTCAGACCTTGACAGACTCCCACCAGCCTTCCTGACGGGATGGGACCCTCCATGAGGAGACCAGGGAGAGGGATTTTCCTGCTGCTGCCCTTGCCCGGTCTCTCCTTCATCCATCACCCCTTCCATCGCCTTGAGTTTCCTTTATTTCTGTATTTTCGGGTGTGTGTGTGTGCAAATGGGCTCAGGGGAGGCTCCAGGCAACAGCTGCCTTTGATCAGCGCAACATGTGGGAGATGGAGCACTTCAGGAATGCCGACTCCTGATCAAAGGTGGGAACCCAGTGACAGCCGGGACTTGGCAAAAACCCATCCCGGCTAATCCCTGCTGGGGAGCTGGGGGGTCGCTCAGGGACCCACCCAGGCAGAGCCCTCAGCCCATCAGAGGGATGGATGGGTCCGTGCCCGGCAGGGTGAGGGGAGCAGGGCTGCTCCATCTGCCGCAGGGCTCTGTCCTGAGCAGGGCGTTATCCTCCCTGCAACAAGAAATGGGATTCCCGTCTCTTCCTCGACTCTCCATCATCCCTGCTCCCACACGCCGGCACCCTCCAAACCCTGCAGCTCCTCCCTGGAGAGGCAGCTGAAGGCAAATAGGGGCAGTGATGCTCTGAGACTTTTATCACCTCCAAAAAGATGGATGGAAAGGTCATTTGCTCTAAAAACAGCTGGGAGGAAAAGGGAAGACAAATCGGCCGCTCCTGACAGACAGCCGGGGTGTGGGGACAGCGGGGACACCGCTCCCAGCCCCTGCTCGGTCCCAGGTGTGTGGGTGGCGGTGCAGGACAGCCCCGATGTGTGGGCTGGGCCCCGGTGCCAAGAATGTCCCATGTCGCCTTCCCCTTATCTCCCGGCGGGCTTTCTCCTGATAACGCCGGTGGGAAGCCTGTCTGGAGGAGCAGGTGGACTCAGGCAAGGCGTTTGTCAAGCTCAGCCCGCCCAGCTGCACCCAGCCCATCTCCACTGCAACACTCGGCTCTTCCACCATCACGGGTTTCACTCCAGCTCTTCCTGAACTCGGGAACACCCTCCATTCCCAGCAGGAATAATCCCACCGCACGTGCCTGATGCTTCCTGCCCGGACACACCTTCCTCCTCCCCGTGGCTATTCAGGCTTGGCCGAGGCTCCTCTGTCATGGTAAAAAGGGAAGCTTTTAAAAAGGGCCGATAAGGGCGGCTCCCTCGGGGTCACCCCGTGTCCCCGGGCGGGGTCACGGGTCGCTTCCTCGCCGTGCGGTGCCTGATAATGAGTCCATCACAGCCAGGGGGATGGAGACAGGATTTATCAGCAAACCCTGGGAAAATAGACATGAAAATGCTCGTACACCAGGCTGGGAATCCGGCAGGGATGAGCCTTTTTTTGGGTGTACGGAGAGTTTGGGGTTTAAGAGCTGCTGGGGGTGGCACGGAGGAAAGGGGCGGGGGAGGTTGGGAAGCAGTGGGAACAGAGGGGCGGCTGAGCCCGGGGATCCCACATGGCTGCGGAGTGGTGCCTCCACCGCCAGCTGAGGGCACCTGGAGAGGCTGCCAGGGCGAGTGGGGATGGCTGAGCTCATGGCATCATTTAGACTGGAAAACTCTGCATGATTATCAGGTCCAACCACATCCTTCAGTGCCACATTCACACACCTTTTAAATTCCTCCAGCTTTGGCCACTCCATCACTGCCCTGAGCCAGTGCTTGACAAGTCTTCCCATGAAGAAATTTTCCTTAATGTCCAATCTAAATCTCCTCCAGTGCAACTCGACACTGTTTCCTCTCTGTCAGTTATTACCTGGGAGAAAAGATCAACCTCCACCTGGTTCCAGCCTCTGCTCAGGCAGTTGTGGAGAGCAGGAAGCTCCTCCTGAGGCTCCTTTTCTCCAGGCTGAGTCCCCCCAGCTGTAGGTGGCCCATTCCAGACCAGGATAGGCAGCAGGCAGGGGATGAATAAGGTGCTAGACCCACAGAATATGAGGCTGAGGGAGTGCTGGGTCTTCCCAAGGAGAAAGTGAACCTGAAGACTCCTTGAAAAGATTTGCCAGAAAAATGAGGTCCCAGAAAGTGTCAATAAGGCAGGAGGGATGGTGTGATCAGCACTGCCACGTCCCCACAGACACAGTCATGTCATAAAAGTCCCAGCTCAAAGGGTTCACCTGCCAAAATATCCCCCACAAACCAAGATCCACAGCCCCCACTACAGCCATGTCCTGCACCAAAAGGCCAGGGAAGGAAACTGAGGCACAGAGAAAAGCCGGGTGCCATCACCAGGATGACACAGCCAGAGTGCCACCACAGCCTCCCCTTGCCACACCTGGACCATTTCTGCTCCAGCACTTAGGACAACCCAAGGACCCTCACTTTTGTGGGAGTTATGGAAGTGGCCAGAGGCTTCCCAAGCTGTGAAATCAACCCTCAGCACAGGGATGCAGCTGCTCCATCACATCCCATCCCCATCCCCATCCCCATCCCATCTCATCCAATCCCCATTCCCATCCCATCCCAGCAAAGCAGAGCTGACACCCAGGCATGGATGGAGGGGGAATTTCAGGGAGGCAGCAGTGAGGGACAGGCAGCTGCGGGAGGGGAGAGGACAGCACTGGGCACTGCTCTGAGGCAGCACAGGGTGACAGGCCACCGCTGACACCTCAGGAGGGCCACACTCTGTGACAGCAGCATGGGGAGGGCCCGATGTGACAGGGGACGGCTGTGACATGAGGCCACAGGGCAGCCCCCACCAAGGACTTGCCACCTACCCCGGCTGAACTCCCTTCTCCAGCAGATGCATCTTGGAAACGCTTTTCCCTCTCGGAGAGGCTGAGCAGGGAATATTGGAAGCACCTGCCTGCCTTGGCTGGGAATCAAGGCCCTGGTGCTGGGATCCCTGCACGGAACAATTATCCCTGGGCAAATGCCACGTGTGGGAATGTAGGGCACCCTCTCTCCTCAGTGACCCTCTGTGGGAGCAGCACACAATTAAAACAAGCGAGGCCAGATGGTTTATTAGCGATTACAGAGCTGGGAGCTGCCACTTTTCTCGTTCCAGCTCCAAGGCATCAGGAATGGGTCCACCTCAGAACGTTTCACACACGCTCCCTGGCAGCAGGGTGGGAGAGGTTGGATTTATTCGGGAATGCAGCACTCCGATACCACAGCAGTGAGTTTGCTGAGTGGAGAGGTGGGATTGGAGCAGATTGTGGCATTTAGGAGGCAGATAAGGGAGAAATGGAAATTGTCCCCTGGCTTAAAAGTGATCTGTTTGGAATTATGGAATCATTAAGGTGGGAAAAGGCCTCCAAGATCATCAAACCCAGCCTTCAACCAAGCCAGTTCTGGAATTTCAGCAGTGGGGGGGGGGGGGGCTCTGTTCTCTTTGGCCAGACCAGTGTGGTCAGGCACCACATTGCATCTCCCTTAGCACGGGTTTGGTGAGAGCAAACAGGACTTAGCAGGGGAGGAGAAACCCTTATTAGTGCAGCTCATTAGTGCATGAAAACGTGCAAACCTGAGGCTGCTATGTCACCTGGAGGATGATGATGAAGTCCAGCTCTGTAGAGGGATTCTCCAGGACCCCAAGTTTGCAAACAGAGCTGAATTCTCTGCTTTTTTTTTGCCTGTTCCTCTCAGATATTTGCACCAGCACTGGGAGGTGACTTTGGACTTGACCAGGATCCACACAGTGGCAGCCTCCAAGCTGGAGAGCCCAGCAGGACCCACAGAGGACTCCCAATCTTCAGCTCATCTCCTGTCAGCACACAGCTGAGGCTGTAATTCCCCCTGGGGAGAGTGCCACACCTGGGCACAGCTGCAGGGTCCAGGCAGGAGCAGCCAGCCAACCCCTCCATCTGCAGGGTCCCTTCCTCTGCTCTACCAGCCACACCTGCAGGGATATTTTGGTTGGAAGGGGAGCTGTTATTACCCTCTGGGCAGAGTGGAACATCACTTTTCTCCCTCTCCTTCCCTTTGTCTTCAGCATCACCACCCCCATGCCAGAGCGCCCACCTGAGCTGGTGGGGCTGCCCCCACAGTGCTCCATCCTCCCCAGGGTTTGTGGCCTCCACATGAGCCTCTCCCTGGACACCTCTGGCAGTTTATATCCCATGCTGGGCTTCCTCACTGCTGGGAGGGGGAATTGGAGTGTCCTTTTGTGTTGGGTCAGAGAGCAAGGGGGAGAGCTCCAGCCCTTCTCCTCCTCCTCCTCTGGGGCTTGGACAGCCCTGCTCCATGCCCAGATGCTGACAAGTGGCACCAAGCTCCCTGCCAAGCCCAGCATCCAGCTGGGGCTGCAGAGGAGGCTCCCCACACTGCCCTGGGCAGAACAAAAACGTTGATTTGGTGAGGTTTGGTGCAGGTGCTTTACTCCAAGGTGGCAAGGATGCTCCACACAGGTGGATCAGCCCACAGGGAGAAGCTGCTGTGGTCCCTGAGGTCCTGCCTAGAAAAGGTTTGGAATTCCTCGAAGCAAACACTGGCTGTGGGAGAGCACAGTGTGTTCTGTGCCCTCAAGCTGTTTTCCCTAAACAAATCCCTTCATTCCAGCAGTGGTCAGGCACCACGTTGCACCTCAATTCCATGTGTTTGGCAGGAGCAAAGAGCCTTCTCCAAGCCCAGATTCCCCACTGCAGGAGGAGCCTCTGTGACTGCAGTAAAGCCTGGCCAGGAAATGAGCAGAGGCACCAAACCTCACTTTTTAATTTCTATTTTATTTAAGGGTGGTGCTGCAACTGCAACTTTGCCTCCTGCAAAGGTTTATTTTTCTGCTGGCAAGGCTGGATGCTGGAAACTGCCAGGCAAGGGGGCTCTCCAAGCAAGGAACTACAAAGCAGGCTGACACCTCTAATGAATTACAGTAATACCAGCTCGGGGTGAACTCTAAAGTGCCTGTTTACACAATCACTGACCTCCCCTCACCCCCTCTCTGGGGCCAGGCCCCCCCTCCTTGATGGATCACAGCTGAATGGAGGCAGCCCCCGGTGTTTATCATCTCCCAGCTCTGGGAAGGGAAGGAATAGCAGCATTTCCTGGCCACCACTGACAATTCAATATCCAACCAACACTTGCTCTGGATAGTACCCCCTGCATCTTCCTTTGAAAATCCCAGTTTTGGTGGGAGGGCTCTGTGCACAGGGAAGAGGCTTTGGCAGCATCAGGCACTGGGACATACAGGCAAGGACTCATGGAGCCGGGACAGCCCCTGTGCTCAGCAGGCCCCAGAACCCTGCAGGAATGCTGCTCTTGGCCAGGAGATCCTCTCTGGGGTGTTGTTCTGATTTTTTGCCATTTTGGCACAGGATTTTTTTCCATTTTCCCCGGTGTCCTGGTGCTCAAAAGCTGCCAGCTCTTGGATCTCACGGATCAGGGATTGCTCCCTGTGACAGGAGGGATCTGGCAGGATCAGTGCTAAGCTGGAGGGAACAGGTTCTTCAAGGAGCCCTGAATTCCTGAGGGTGGGAAATGGGTGTTTAGATCAAGTGGGATGAGACAAAAAAAAGAAAAAAGCCAATAAAGCAGCAGGTTCCTCCTGTCCCACCTGCAACGCTTCCATCCAGAGCTCCCCATGACCACCACAGGCATCTCCCTCTGTCCAAGTCAAACCCTGCTCTGTGAGGGGGCTGCAGATGTGTCCCCAGCCCTCAGATGTCCCCAGAGGTTCTCAGATGTCCTCAGAGGTCCCCGGCCCTCAGATGTCCTCAGCCCTGCTTGGATCTGTGCCCAGCAGAGCCCAGCCCTTCCTCCCTCTCTGCTGAGCTCCCCTCCCTGCAGGCAGAGCTTGGTGAACACCACAGCCCTTCCCAGCCTCGGGGAACGCCATCCTTCATCTCCAGGACAGACACCCATGGATAAGGGACCACAAGAGCCCCTCAGTCCCCTCTCCTGCCCTGTGCCAGAGTCACAGCAGTGCTGGAGGTGGGAAGCAGCTGCAGCACCACCAGAGACAAAGCAAGGACAGGTGCCATGGTCGTGTCTCAGTGTCTCCCAGCCCTGACCAGCCAGAAAGGAAAAGTTTTTTGGGAGGATGCTCAGCTTGGAACATCCAGTGGAGGAGGGGCAGCGTGGTGCCCTGTGCCACCATCCCCTGCTGCTCTCACACGTGCCTGTTTTAGCTCTGCAGCTGGGGACTGTCTTTAATACAGCCAAGCTTTCCTACTCAGAGGATGAGAACTCCAGGGCTGGTCCCTGGAGAAGGCACTTCTCCGTTTCCCTGCTTGCCCTCCGCCCTCTTCGTTTTGTTCCAGAGTTATTTTTGGAAGTAAAAGCTTTTTTCCTTGCCCTTCCTCTGGCCCCCATCTCTCTGCCAGCCAAAGTGGCATTTTAAGCCTCCTGCCCACCCGAGCAGAAAAATGGTGGCTGAGGCAGGGTAGAGTTAAACCTTTCCATCCTTCTCGAATCATTAACTGCCCATCAACTCAGCTGCCCAGAGAGGAGCTCTCAAAAGCCTCTGTGGGGACAACATGCCCCCCACCAGGGGTTCATGAGGGCAAGGAGAACCACAACCCCCAAAGTGGGGTCTCACTCCATATCTCCTTCCCTCCAGCACTACAAAATCCACTTGATTAATTCAGCATTGAAGTACCTACAGCTGCAGTCCCCCATTGAATATAAAATCCCAGATGCACTCCAAGTCCTCCTTCCACCCGGAGCTGGGTGAACCAAGAGGGTCCCACCCCAAAAAGAGACTCAAACCAGGGACCTTGTGCCACCAAACTCACACACAGAGCAGGGGAGGGACCTGCTGGCAGCCAGGGAAGGGATGTCCGAGCCAAAGGGCAGGAGCCCAGTGACCTCCATGTACCAAACCCCCCTGGGCCTCTTTATTCCTTGATTGCTGCTGGAATTCTCTGCAGCTGGAGGGATGGACACATCAGGAATTGCTGGTTGCTCCCTCAACATCGCAGAGGAGGGAGGTCCCTGTCACTCATGGGGACCAGGACAGTGCCAGGAGGGTGCTGGGAGCCAGGAGCCAAACCACACTCAAGGGGAATAAGAAAATCCCAGTCCCAACCAGGGATGAACCTTTTCCTGCACAGGACAAGCACCCCAAAGATCTATACCCTTCCAAAGCTCCCCTTTTCCCAGGAAGGCAGGGTGCTTGTCCCTCCTCCCTGTGCCTGAGCATAGGGAAGGAAATGGCCTGCAGTTTGAGGAATTTTCAAGCTCTAACGTTTTATCTCAACATCTGAGAGTGAAACAGATTCCCAAAAGACACAAAGCCCATAAAAACCAGCAGCAAGGGGCCAGCCTGGACACCCAGAGAGCTCAGCATCCTCCTCACACCAGCCAGCATCAGGCCCTCGGGCAAGGAAGCAACACATGCACGGAGTTATTGCAGCCTCAGCTGCTGCTGATCCAGGGACAGCTCATCCCCAGTTATCTCCAAGCCCTGGTGTTTAACATCCCCTGACAGACAGCCCTCTGCCTCCTGAGGGTTTCCAGAGCCTGATATTTCTGGCTTCCCTGGCACCCCACAGCAGTGAGCGCACACTGGATCCCAGAGCCTCCGCCAGGTTTGAATCCCCTGGGTAGGAACAGGATGGGCCAAACGGAGCACCCCGTGTTCCCAGCAAGGCAGCACCCCAGGAAAACCCATCCACGGCCGTGCTGGTCAGGGTGGCTGAAATTTTCACTCCGTGGCACAGATCCTGACTGGCACAAGAGGGGGAAAAAAAAGGCTTTTAGCCTCCTACAGGACACCGGGGCTTCCTGCCTTAGCTCCATCCTCGCACCGCGGCTGAGCCCGAGCCGTGCAGGCGCTTCGGGCAGGAAAACTCCCAGGGAACGTCTCCCCATCCCAGACGCCGGGCTTTGAGCGGAACGGCCCAGCAGGATCTGCCCTGACGGCACAGCCCCGGCGAGGAGCCGCCACCACAAGGTGTCACCCGGCCCCTTCGCCCCGAGAGCCCCCGCGGGACCGCCGCTCCAGAGGGGCTGGGGCAGCGCCCCGAGGGGTCCCCGGCCACATCGGTGGGGGCCAACTCGCATCCCCGGCTCGCTGTTGTCCCGTCTCCGTGGCAACCCCCTGGCTGCAGCATCCCTCAGTGACCAGTGCTGGACCACGGGATGCTCGGCACAGCCCAGCCCTGGAGGTGCCCGTCCCAGTCCTGAACCCTGTAATGAAGGGGGATTATTCCTCCTTAAATTTTCATTTGCACAGAGAACTGCAACCCAGATTCTTTACATAAAAAATAAGTTGTTTTCAAACTCATAATTTTAAGCTTTCTACCTCAGGAGTGCAATAGAGTCATGGAACGGTTTGGGTTGGAAGGGACCTTAAAAGTCTCATTCCAAGCCCTGCCATGGACAGGGACACCTTCCACTATCCCGGGTTTCTCCAAGCCCTGTCCAACCTGGCTTTGTACACTTCCAGGCATGGGACAATAGCAGGTACTTGTACAGGAAAATATGCAGCTGAATTATCACAGAGAGGGGTTGAGTGGAATTATTACAATTTACACCAAAACACCCTGGGCTTGCAAGTAAATAAATCAGAAATTTATTTAAAACACACACTCAAGATATTTTGCCCCAAAGAAATTTGATTGATTTAAACAAAAACCTCAAAATCAAAGATTAAAAAAACAATTAAATGACAAGATTGCTCCAAAGCAAACAAATGACAGGACAATCCTGCAAACATTAGAGGTGAACAGTTTGGATTCAAGCAGAAATTTACTTTTCTCCAGCAATATACTACAGCCTGGAGCTCCCACAGCATACCCAGATTGTCAGATCTCTAGTTTTTCCAGCTGAAATCACTGATGAAAACTGTAACCTCGGTGTTAGCCCACAGACCCTGGGTATTGTCTAACAACTCCTTTCCCTCCCCCAGCCTTGGCAGGGAGAAAAAGGAACTGCCAACAGGTAAAAGCCTCCAAGTGAAACACTGAAAGCACTGGGGGAAGGACAAGAAGACACAGGTCCTCTTCAGATGACACGAAGATGTTCAGCTCAAGTGACAGCAACTGAGAACCAAGGGCAGCCCCTGCAGAGGAAGGACACCAGAGAGTTCAGTCAGGCCAAATTTAATGTGAAAAGTAGTGGTTAGTTTGTTTTTTCTGCTCCCCACTAAGTCCACATTGGTTTTGTCCCGGCCAGGGGATCTCCAAGCCCAGCACTGCAGGATTTCCCAGCTGCTGCCTGAGAGGGGAAGGGCTGGAGCTGAGGGAAGAGTTTCAGTGCTCTGGGTGGCTTTTCTTGGGAAAACACCAGCAAATCCAGCAAGCGAACAAGGCAGGGAGTGCCTGTGCCCTTGGCACACAGGGAGTGCAGCTGGGGCTTGTAAAAACCAAGTGCTTAATCCCTTTTTCTCCCCTTTTTCCTGTAACCCCCCACCTCACAAGCACCAACAGCACCATGGAGTGAGAGCCCCTCACCTGATGCTTGAGCCCTTCCGTCTCCTGCAGCCCAAAAGAGAAATAATAGATCCCCAAAATTCAGGTTGGCTTTGTTTGAGGCACCTTCCAGGAAATGTTGGTGTTCTTGGCTGCCCAGAGCCAGCAGAGCCACCTCATGTCCAGGGAAAGATGGGTCCGTGGGAGCTGGGGACTGGGGACATTGCCCAGCACACACAGAGTATCCTGAGTGCAAAGAGACTCTCAAAAGTCATCAAATCCAACTCCTGGCCCTGCACAGACACCCCAGCAATCCCACCCTGTCCCTGGGAGCATTGTCCAAACACTCCTGGAGCTCTGGCACCATCAGGGCCATGCCCATTCCCTGGGGAGCCTGGGCAGTGCCACCACCCTCTGGGGGAAGAGCCTTCTCCTGAAATCCATCTTAAACCTCCCCTGACACAGCTCCAGCCATTCCCTGGGTCCTGCCACACCTCCTGGACTTCACACCAACGTAACATCCACAAGATCTCAAGAAAAACCTCAGCAAGGATCCCAAAGTCACACACACACAAGGCTTGGCTCATTATCAAAACCAGCAGTGTTTTGGCCAACTGCTCCTGGAGCAACAACCAAACCCTGAGGAAAAATCCCAACCCTGGCTCTTTCCACACTTGACCTTCCCTTCAGCAATACATTAGCCTCTGTGCCCAGGCTGTTTGCTGCTGGAATTCTGAGAGGGATGCAGCTGAGTTTATTACAGGAGCAGAGGGTTTGGCTCAGCAGGATCCCCGGGGCTCCATCCCCCGCCGCTCTTTAGCTCTGCTTGCTGTGTTTAATGGACTAGGCTACAAAAAGCTCAGCTGTTGGGAGCCCCCACTGTGGCTTGTAAAAGCCAGCCCCAACAATGAGCTGCAAACTGGGCCGTGTGGCTTCCCTGCTCTGCTTCCCAAACAGGTTATTGCTTGTAAAAGCTCTCGCTGGAAGCAGCAGCGCTCCGAGGGTGAGGCAATGAAGGCTTTGGAGATGTTCAATAAAAAGGCCCCCACACTTGATTCCTTTCCCAAGGAATATTTGATATTTGTTGCTCTGGGGTGCCTAGAAAAGAAGAAAATTACTGGCCCATTAACAACTGCCCCTTGGCCTGTTTTCCCAGATTTAAAACAATGCGCTCAAAATTGGCAGTTGAGGCAGCCTTAAACATTTGTTTTGCCTCAGATTATTTGCAACACCCTGTAAACTCAGGGGCTTTCCACTCCCTGGCTGAGGGGATTTCTCCTATGCATTTTTCCATGCGTCTCCAACATATGGAACAATAAAAAAAAAAAAAAGAAGAAAAATCAAGCTCATAGCTGGTGTCATGAAATATTTTGGGGGTGGGGAAGCCGTGGGGAGGTGGTGTGGGACTTGGATTGGTGTGACCTGGCAGAGACCTGGGCCTGAAGGAAGCTCATGTTTTTATGAGCCAGGAAATTGCAGGCTCAGCTTGGGCTGTGCCAGTTGTCCAGAAGTGTTCAAGTTTCACATCATAACTTGGGTCTCAGTGGAGGTGAGGAGGTGGAGGGAGATGTGGCAGCTGCATGGGAAGGTGGGCACCAAGAAATGCATGGGTGGTTACAAGACATTGAGTTGGTGCTTGGGGAAAACATCTAAGAGCCTGTGAAGGGAGAAAAAAATTAATCCGGTTTCCAGTCCCACCCACAATTGCCCAAAAGCTGATGGGTTGGGAGCAAGTTGCTCAGAGTCCCCATTAGCCAGGGGCACAAAGGAGCCTGGAGCACTTTCCTGGGCCAGCTGGGAGCAGTGCCACCCATCCTTTCTCAGGGTGGCTCTCCATGCAGCTGCTCTACCCTGTCCAACAGGCACCCGGGGGATTGTTGGGGCTGTCCCGTGTAGGGCTGGGAGTTGGACTTGAAGATCCTTGTGGATCCCTTTCAGCTTCTGATATTCTTCATGAGCATATTTTTAAGGGGAGAGAGGGTGTGGGACCAAACTATGGAGAGCCAGAGAACCAGGGAAGAGAGGACCATTAACCCTCAGAGCAGAGACAGTGGCCAAGGAGATGCCTGAAGAGCACTGAAATCCTTTCCCTCTGTCCATCAGCAAGAGAAGAGTTCAGCTATGCCTGAGTTTCCCAAAAAACATTTCTTCTGCTTCTATCTGAAAATGTTCCCATGGTCAGGGGTTTTTGGAGGAGTCCCTGGCTGCCTTGAGGTGTCCAATGCCCAGCTGGGTGCAGCCCATGAGCCTCAGCATTGCTGGCAGTGAGGAGCCAAAAACACTGAGGAGTGCAAGACAGGCTGGACTTGGGCAAAGCTGGTGTTCCCCAGAGCACAGCATTCACACACTCAGCCACATCTTGTTCTCTAGGAAATCCTGCTGGGAATAATATGGGAAACTTTGGGGAGAGGCTCAGTAGCCACAGAAAAGAGTGAAGACCCCCATGAGCATTGCTGACAGCCAGGTGCTCCCTCTGCTCCCATCCACAGCCTATTCCCTCTGAATTCCAGCACTGAGAGTTTACTTTTCCAGCAGTGGGTGGGCATCCCACAGTGCAGGCAAGTGGCCAGAAAATCCCAGCTGCTCCCAGCACCCCTCAGCCAGGGGCTGTGAGCTGCCCGTTCACACCAAACACAACACAAACATCACTGCAGCACCCCCAGGCATCTGTCAGAGAAATCCTCAGCAGGGCACCACAATCCAAGGGAGTGGATGGATTTAACCTCCTATTTAAATAAAAGGCAGAAAATTCATCAAGCAGCCCAAATTGTGGTGTTTCCCAGCTTTCTTCATTTGTCACTTCAGTCATGCTCTTTCAGTGGAGCTTTTAGTGGTGACTTGGACAGGCCAGCAACAGCACAAGGGCTCTTGGCAGGCCCAGCAGAGCAGGGAGGGAACGCTTAGCTGTGGGGTCTCTCAGCCCTGTCTCCTCTTACCCAGGCTACCCCAGCTCTCCAGCACAGTGCCCACAGCAACCCCCATGGAGCCAGGCGAGTCCCTTTGGCCACCAGAGCCAGGTCTCTCCAGGGCAAAACACATCCAGAGGCAGCTTTGGAGCTGGAGCCTCATCCAGAAACTTTCAGCTCAAACCTTCCTGTGTAAGGAGGAGATGAATGGGTTTTCTGCTCTGCTTCACTCCTTGCTCTGGGCAGACAGAGGGTGGCAAAACCCTGTTGTTCTTTTGGGAAAATCCTCATTTACCATCTCTGCCTGCCTTCAGCTGCCCCATGCACTGTGCTGCTGGTGGGATCCAGGCACCCATCCCATGGGGACAGCCAATATCCAAGGTCCAAACAGGCCTTGGATCATGGCTGTGGGCTCAGGGTGGGCACCACATCCAGATAACTTCTCACAGCCAAGGGGAGCACAGCTCTCCCCCCTCAGCTCTGTGTGAGCTGGGCTGGAGTTTGTAACGTCCAGCTGTCATCACTGGCATTTGTCAAATGAAGTGACCACTCTTGGGACAGGTACTATTTCAAAAGTGGACATCACTTTAAAAAAGTGCTAATGTATGAGTCTGTCAGGTCCTGGCCTCAGGAGCAAGATCAGGTCTCTGATGTTTGGGGGAGAGATAAGGCGCCGGCACGATGGCCGAGCGCGGCCGCTCCCCGCCAGGGCCTGGGCTCTTTCTGAGAGTCACTCAGCAAAGTGCACACCAAGCTGCTCCTTCCAGATGTCTGAGCAGCAGCCTCCTCCTCAGGTTGCTGCTCCAAGCAGCTGGGAGGGAGCTCCAGCCTGCTCAGCTGGTCCCCAGCATCTCCCAGAGCTTCACCTCCCTCTGCGTGATGGAGCCTGAAAATCAGGGGCAGCAAAGGCTCAGTTAGATCAGGGAGTTAAAGCACAGAAAATACCTTCCAGAGTCAAAACCTCACGGGTTTCAAGTCACTTCCCAAGAAATCTGTGCTAGAGGATTTATTTTATAGAGCAGGCAGTAGCTTCCACTGCTGCTGCTGCCCCTGAGTGCTCTGCTCACCAAGGGCTGCTTCATCCCAAGAGTTTGAGGGCTTTTCCCAAAACCAAGAGACCTCTGAAGGTGGGGGGGGAGGTATAAACCTTCACCGTGGGGTCTGTCATGCCTTGTCCCCAGCAGGGCTCAGGGACACACCAGACTCAGCTGAGCCTCTGCTTAGTGAAGGCCCCGGGGCAGAGACCTCGCTCACCCCTGGAAGCTGCTTCTCCACCTTCATTTAGGAGAACAAGAAAACAAATACCCAAAACTAGAACTCACCACATCCATGTCGCCTTCCTACATACAGTTCTGGAGCCAGCCAAGCCCCAAGCCAGAGGCTCTCAGCATTTTTAGGGATTATCCAGCTGGTTTCATGTGTTAGCTCCTGCCCCAGCTGGAACAGGAACCTTGGAAAAACACAAAGCAGCCTCTGCCTGAGGAAGGGACTCAATGGAATCAACTCAGCAGGACAAGGAGTGACTTAACTCTGTCCCTTGGTCCACCCCAGAGCATTTCCTGCAGCCACACCTGCAGGGCATCCCTCTCAGTGCTGCTCCCCAAACACCAGCAGCACCCAGGGCAGGACGTTTCTACCCCAAAAATAACACAAACAAGCAAATAACAGCTTCCCACCCCTTCTCCCTGTGGGAGAGAATTCCACCGACCCCAGGGAATGCTCACCTTGCCAGCACCCAACACAGCATTTCAGCAACTCTTGTAGTGCCAGGGCTTTATATAGGATTTACACCCCAGGGAGGGAAAGTCCTGCCCTTTCTCTAATTACTGGCAGCTTGTCCAGCTAATTAATCCTTCCTCCTTCCTTCCTGGGTGTTTTACCAGCTGTGCTCACCATTCTTTGTTAAAATCAGAGTGGAGATCAACTTCCTTGTGTCTCTCCAGTGTGTGGAGTCCTACAGTTGGTCTGTGGTGCATGGCTGGAAATAAAATGATATTTTAAAAGTATTTTCCCTAAATGATGTTGTATTTACCGTGGAAACATGGACAAGTGAAACCCAAAGAACCAAAGCAATAACACAGAGGGCACCTCCCTGATTGTTGATTTTTGGGTGGTTTTTTGCAAATGATCATTTTAGGGAAATCCAGTGGCAGGGGAAATCTGTTTAAATCAGAACTTTTTTGTTTTAAATGCCAAAATTCCTATTCATAGGTAAGGAAATATTTATTTAAATTAGAATGACAGTCCTTTATTCCTTATTAATAAAAGGAGGTCATGATGAGAGGACAGAGTTTTGCATGGAGCTATAGGAAAAAAGTGAATTAATCAAGCATCCAAGATAAGCAGCCCAGAAAACTCTCCAAGCCCTTGCTCAGGGTGTCAGGCCAGGAAGGTTCTGTGGTTCTGCAAGGAAAACTGAAATCAAAAGCTGAAGCCCTGCAAATTCCAAGCAAAGCCAAGGCACGCATATTTAAGTGAGGGTGATTAACGCTGGCACAGCTCTCCATGGGAAGTGATGGATTTGCCATCTCTGGATGTCTTCAAAGCACATCTGGATGATTCCAGGGGCTGGATGTGACCTTCCCTGCACTGGAATTGCTACTGTTCACCTTGCAGCTCCACAAAAAACATTTGGAGAGACTCAATTTCTCCTCCCAGCTCTGCTTCCAACCTGCTCTGGGCCCTTATCGGGGTTATTTCTTCTCCTTGTGATTCTTACAATCAGTTCTTCACCCTTGCTGGGAGTGTTGAGGGCAGGAATGCCCTGCACAGTGCTCAGCAGGATCAGTGAGGCTGATTTTAGGGTTTTATAACATTGGTTACACAGGAATTTTCAAGGGTTAGGTAGTTTTTGGTGAGGATAAGAAGTCTGGGGGGATTTCACTGCCAGCAGGTTCCATGAGCACACTGACTGTACAAAAATCCTTAAAATTCTTCCATGCAAAAACTTCTTTTCATAGGTAGCAAATATAGGGAATTGCACAAATAAAAGGATCAGAGGACAGAGAGTTTTGCAAAAGGGAGTGGATGAGTGAGCTCTGTATTGATGTAAACACCTTAAAATACAAATCACCAAAGGTGGAACATCAATTTTTAAGTTATTCTCTTCTGGAAAAAGGATGAGTTCATTTAGGGCCAAAGAGCCCAAAGAGAGAGATTGTCATTGCTGAGGCATCTCCAGGGGATGGAAAATCAGGAATGATCAACCAGATCAACCAGAACAGCACCACAGGCATGAAGAAACAAAAAGAGGGGGAACATCTCACCAAGCTGGGCTGGATCTGTGGGCTTGAATCAGAAATGTCCTGTATTTCACAGGGATTTTTAGGAAAATTTTTAATTAAACATGATGTAGAAGCAGAAGTTTTAACCACCTGGGCTGGGAGACAGGAGGTGTCAAAGCAGAGCTGCAAGGCTTTTTTTTAATGGATCTTTTGTCAGCCCAGTGGTCAAGGCACTGTGTAAATTTTGGCTTTGAGTCATTGGAAACAGGGGCTGCATCAACTCAGGGGTCTATGGAGTGCCAGGGCAGGGGTGGGACACTGCATGGAGCAGCAGGGATGTGTCCAGGGGGGTTGTCACATCTCCTGAGAGCTTCTTCCAGCCTAAGCCACACGATTTGGTTACCTTTGTAGCTGCAGAGGAAGGGTGGGGGGTTGCAGCAGGCCCGTGGAGTGGTTTTGATGGATTATCAAGCACGGAGAGACAAAAATTCAGGTTTTTAAAGGAATCTCCACCTGGACACTGAGAGCTCCCTGAGTCATTCCCTTTTGCTGACTTTTTCCACAATTTGGACCTTCCTAGGACCTGAATTTGAGAGCTGAGCTGAGCCTAAGGTGCAGGCAAGCAATATTTTGGTGTTGCTCCTCTGTCCTCTCCTTGCGAGGATCATCCCAGTGGCTCGGTGAGCCCTGAGGAGGATGAATCCCACCACATCCCATCCCTGCTCCCCATCCATCCCCTCAGCAGGCTCTTCCACCATCCCTGCCCCGCTCTGCTGCTTCCAAACCCCACCTTTATTCATTTTCTGCTGCCAGTGCTGCAGGGAAATATCAGAGGCACCCATGTGGCTCAGAAAGGAGGCACTGGCCGTGGAAGAAACACCCAATTATTTAGCAGCTGTCAAGGCTAAGCTGAATAACCCCGGCATGGGGAAGGCTGGGCTTTGGGAGAGGCACTAAAGCATCTTCTTCCCCGGGGGAAGCAGAACCCACGGGGCTGCCTGCCGGGGCTCTCCGGCTTTCCAGGAATGAAAGGAAGCCGGGGATGTCCTGGCAGACGCCGGGGGCAGGGCTGGGCAGGCGAGCTCTGCCCATCCATCAGCGCCCATCAGGCTCCCCGAGCCGGCCGTGGGATAAATCAAACCGAGAGGGGAAGGGGGGAAAAAAGTGTCCGAGGGGGAGCTGGGGGGGCTGCGAGCAAGGGGGAGAAGAGGGAACGAAAAGGCAACGCGAGGGAGAGGAAAAGCCAGATCAAAGGCAGAAATTCATCAGAGATAACGGAATTATTTATTTTTCCTGCTGCTAGTGGGGATTTTTTTTTTTTTTTCCCTTTGAGGCCCCCCAGGCCTTCTGGGCTGCTCCGTCTCCAGCCAGTCTGTTATTCTCAGGCGTCCCATCACCCCACCCCAGGCACAAAGCAACATGTTCACTTCATCACACGGCTCTGCTCGGCACAGCGAGACCTTTTGATCTCCGTCTCTGCTGTGTTTATATGTGACAGTGCAAGAAATGTATTTACAGTACACGGGGCTCTGTTAGACACTGCCTGCCTTCATTTGAACATTAATATCGGCAGCAGGGGAGAGGGGGGGAGCAGCTCTCCTTTAATTCCCCCCTCATTTATTAAAATGTTTATTTGGAAATCCGCAGGCCCATTTATCTGGTTATTACTCAGAGCAGGATCAAATAATAACTCAGGTTCTCTGTGTCACACAAGACAAACCAAATATACGCTGGATGGGGCTTTCAGTGGCCCTTGGATCCATCCTCATCCTGGCACTCAGCCGGCTGCAGGGCCCTGGGTGGGCTCCCTGGACCTGTAATGCAGCTTTTCATCCCTAATTCCACGGGCTCAGATCCAGCCCCAGCCAGCTGCTACTGCTGGAGGTGCCCCCAAAAGACAGCAGGGGGTGCCTCACTGGTCAAGGAGGGTTTCAGCAGAGTTTCTCCCCAGCTCTGCCTGACTCAGGCTCTGCTTTTCAAGCTGCCTCCTTCCATCTCCATCCATTTCCCAGGAGGAGATGGGTGTGGGCAGGACCTCGTCAGTACCAGCAGCAGTCAGAGAGCCCAGAGTCAGCACAAAAATCCTGTTCTTAGACCCAACCTCTGGGGTGTTCTGGGCTCAGTCTGGTAGTTCTGCTCTCCTTCCTCTCTGTCTACCACACCATCTCCTTCCAACGTTCACTCCCCACCTCATCTTCTACTTCACTTTGGGTTTGCCAGCTACGGTGAACCATATTTTGAAAAATACCAATTTCAAGCTCTCGGCAGGTCTAGGCTGCATTCAGAGGGTGCAAGAACCCCTGGCACATTTCTGGTGACCAGCTCTTGGTCTTCAGAGGCTCAGAAAACATTGAAGTCACTTCTAAGTGGAGCTTGGTGTGAATTTTTGAGCAAACAGCCTTTGGCATTGAAATGGCAAAGGAAAGGTGAATGTGGCTCATTTCAGGTGATCACAGTGGGCTGAGCTGGCAGAGCTGGGCAGGAGCACTCCCCACAGGGGTCCAGATGAGAGGCTGGAGGTGCCAACCTGCAAACACTTGGGAAAACATTGGTGCTTGAGGAAAGGAATAATTCCAGACACTACCTGGTGCAAGGAATGGTAAATTCACTAAGTGAGAGTGGGCACGTGGGATCTTTGCATTTCACATCCCTCTCACTCTTGACTGCAGAAGCTGAGCAACCATCAAATACCAGCTCCTCTTGGCATCATGAAGGGCTTCCCATCAGCAGCTGCTTGCAAATTTTGGGTTAAAAAGTCCTGATTTGTGCTCTGAGAGCTTCTACATCTCACCCACCTCCTGATCCCCAGCTCCACCACAGCTCTGCTGCCCCACAGTCTTTCTGGGGTCTTTGGAGGTGTCAGAGGTGGTTTGTCCCATCCTTGGAAGTGCCCAAGGCCAGGTTGGATGGGGCTTGGAGCAGCCTGGGATAGTGGAAGGTCCCTGCCACAGCAAGGGGTGAACGAGATGGTTTTTAAAGTCCCTTTAAATCCAAACAATTCTGTGTTTCTGTGGTTTAACCATGAGGTGACTCTGCCTTGGTGGGTCCCAGGTGATCCCAGTGGGAGCTTCCAAACACAAACACCCATGGGATTCACCCCATCTCCACCTCCCAGAGCCTGCAGGGAGCTGGGCTCACCCCATCCTGGAGTGGGATATTCTGGAAAAAGGCACTGGAAACTGGCACTGCCATCCACAGCATACCCAGCCCTGAACCCTTAGGAATCATCCCTGCTGCTGGAATCATCCTGCCCCAGAGCCATCACCAGTGCTCCTCAGGCTTTACAAATGCTCATTTTGGTGCCTCCTTTCCCCCCAACATGGATTTAAGATGTCCAGGATGAGGTGTCACAAAAATCTCTGACAAGCCAGGAAACCCCGAGCTGGTGCTCAGCCTCTCTCCTGGCACCATTTGGAGACTTGGCTTGGGGAAATCCTGGGATTCTGGGACAGAAGCCACTGGTGGCAGGAGCACAGAGCCACTGTCACCTCCTGGGAGCCTTCAGAGCCCTGGGCTACCCCAGGCTGGGGAATCAGGCCCAGCAAACACAGACTGGTTCCAGTGGAGCTGTGATCCCACAGATGAAAATGGCATTTTAGGTCAAATGGTATCAACTGTGGGGGAAAATTTGCTTTAAAAAATGCATATTCACATTTTCAGAGTAAATATCTGTGTTTCAGTTTAACACGTCCTTTGCATCTGAGAGTGCATCCTAAATAAATTTTAGTTATTTAGATTTATAGTTATATATTTATCCATTAGATATGGATTTATTTTGTTATTTATACAGTTATGTAGGGAGGGAAAAGGCAGTTTCAGTTCCAAGCATTTAGTACATGAGTTTATCTACATTACACTCAAATAAAATGTTTTGGCTATATATGAAATTATTCCGTGACTTCCCCTTTCCTGCCTTATCCTTTGTTAAAAAACTTTGAATTTTGGCCTTTCATTTACAATAATTTTATGTCCTCCAACCTCCTCTTTCCAAGGCCAACCATTCATTTTGTAGCCCTTGCTACTGAAATCTTTTAGTGCTTTTAATCCTTCCTGAGCACACCCACCCAAAACTCCCTGATACAGAGGCTCAAAAATAAAACTCAGTAATTGACCACTTGGAAAACGTTTATTTTTAATTTTTTATTACCTTTTTTTTTTTTCACTCCTAACTCTGCAAAGAAGGGGTGAGTCACAGCTTTGAAATCTGCACTGGATGCCAGCTGAAAACAGAGGCTTTACACAATCAAATTGACAGATGATTCCAAGGCAGCCCCGCTCCACACAGACCCATCCATATTCCCAGTTAAAAGAAATATTGCATTTTTAAGGGTAAAGAAACATATTTAAGAGATAAAGGAAAAGAAAAGTTTGCTGGTCATCAATTATCATAATAAAACAGAGGAGTGGTGGGGGGGGGAATGAAATTTACTTTAAAGACATGTTAAAGCCCCCTAATCTTCAAAGAGATAAAGGCTGCCCCTAAGAGAGCCACTTCACCAGGAGGCAGCCACGGGCCTGGCCTCAGGGGAGGCTGATCCAGCTCCAAAATAAACTTGGGATCAACTTGACCCGAGTGTGGTTGGGTTCAGGGGGTGATGGAGAAGGAGGAGAAGGGGCAGGGAAGGACACGGCGAGGCCAGGGCTGGGTGCTGTAGGGACAGCCCTGCGCTCTGTGGTGGCAGCAGGGGACACGGAGAGATCCCTCACGGTGTTCTTCTCCCTCCAAACCCTGCAGGTCCTGCCAGACTACCTCAAACCAGCCCCAAAATCTGACAAAAATCTCGATGGCGAGCTCCAGCCACGGCTGGGCCTGTGGGGATGGAGCTCAGGCTCAGTGCACGAGCCCAGATCCATCCCACAGGGAATTTCCTTGGCTGGGGAGGACAGACAAGGCTGGGATGAGCCAGGTGAGCTGAGCTGGGCCTTGTCTCTGAGCACAAAATGGGTGTGCAAAGCCCACCTTGTGTCAGAGGTCGGGAGAGGACTCTCATGTCCTTGGGCCTTGCCATGGCTGGTGGCAAAGGCCGAGGCCGAGCCTGGAGCCTTCCCCTGTGGTCACTCACAGGAAATGTGGTCACTCACAGGACCCTGTGGTCACTCACAGGAGATGCAGCAGGGCAGAAAATCCTGTCCTTTCCAAATTTTGGAAATTCAAACTCCACCCTTTAAGCAGCCCCCCACAAAGGCTTCAGTTTATCCAAGGTGGACCAAAGGGGAGGCTCCATCTGCAAACTGCATTTCACAGTTCACCAGGTGACAGAGGCTTTTGCCCAGCTCTAGGTCGTTTCCCATCATGAAACGTTTCTTTTTAAACAATTTGAGAAAGCAAAGTTCAAAAATCCAGAGGAAAAAAAACACCAAAAAGATGAAAAATGGCAAGGCCAGGTGAGCAGGGATTTCTTCTGGAAAGGTAACATTGATTACAGCCCTTAGAAAGTAGAACATCAACCATGGAAGCAAAAATGAGACAGAGTGTTGCCAGGTTTTGACCAGTGTGGAAGAATTAGGATTTGGGTTCATATGCTGGGGTAAAGATTTGGAGAAGAAGGATCGTAAACCTTGGTGAAAGGAGTGTCCCACTCAGAGCCAAGCAGCAGGAATCATCAGGGGGCAAGAAGGACCGCCAGGAAATAAAAACCTGGATCCAGAAAAGGGAGGTAATTCCAGCTCTTTGGAGAGGCCTGCTGAGTTCTGAAGTGGAGGGAGCCGGGCACATCCAGGTGCTCACTCCTCCCAGTGCCTTCAGAGGGGCTGCCTGGGCACAGAGTGCTCCAGAAAAATGGGAATTTGCTGCAGCATGCATGGATTAGGGACCATGCATTGGAACTGCATTACTGGATCATTCATGCTAACACAGAAATGCTCTCCATCCATCCATCCATCCATCCATCCATCCATCCATCCATCCAAGCTGTGTCCCACTAACCAGCAGCTCCTCAGGTTTTTCCAGAGTATCTTCCCCCAGCCAGAAGAAAACTGGCCCAGCTCCACTAGGAGGCCTCCAGACCCACGTCAAAGCTTGGCAAAATCACAGCCAGGCTCTCTCCAGCTCTGGCAGAGTTAGAGCACAAAGCTCATTTTATACCCATGAGCTCAAGCAGGGATCTGAGAGCAAAGCTGGGAAGGAACCTGCCAAGGACACGGGATGGGTGACCTGCCACCAGGTGTGGAACAACCCCAAAGCATCCCAGCCAGTTTTGGTACTCAGAGCATGGAAATAGCTGGAAATAGCTGGAATATCTGGAAATAGCTAGATCTTTACAGGTTTGGCCAACTCACTTTGTTCCTCCAGCACAGACCAGCCCTGAGGAGGAGAGTGTCCAAAGCTTTGGAGAGCTTGGATCCTCCAGCAACGAGGGCTCATCATGCCCCAAAACACACCCAGGCCTCTTATCTCAGCGCTAATGCTCACTCAGCTCGTGCTGTGCCAACCTCTCACCCTCCTGGGTCTTGGAGGCTTTCAAAAGTTGTTTCCAGCCTCAGATGGAGGAGAGTTTATCGCCAAGTTCAGTACCAGACTTTTACTGCAGCTCGCAAGCCAAAACTAACACAAACAGCAGGCTCCTCATTCATTATTCTAATTCCACCATAAAACATTCCCAAGCCAGCTCTGACTGAGGGTTTTAGCTGATTTACTGCCTTTTCAACAGGCAGTGTCTATGAACTGGGTGAGCTCGTGGGTCAGATTTACACCGAGGAGCAGCTGAAAGGAGCTTGCCCTCAGAGCAGCCTCTTTGTGCCCAGGGCAGCAGGAGCACTGAAGAACTGCTGAAAATTTCCCCAAATGTTCCTGTTTCCCACCACACAGAAGTGGCTACCTCCAAAATTTTTCTCAAAGAGAAAGGAGAGCATGGGGGTTGGAAGAGTTATTGGCTTGGGCTCAAGAGTTTGCTTCGAGGTGGGGATTAAGGAGCTCATGCCATGCCTGGAAACATTCAACAACATCCAAGCTAGGCTGGATGGGGCTCTGAGGTTGAAGATGTCCCTGCCCATGGCAGGGGATTGGACTTAATGATTTTTAAAAGTCCCTTCCAACATGAATTCTTTTATCCAAGACACCATGAATGGAACAAGAGGCTCTGACACGTGGCACTCACTGAGGACACCCACACTATGGTGAGTCCTGGCACCACATCAGGGGTCTTGGGTGGCCAAGGAGGTGTCAGTGACAGCCATTCCTTGTGCTTCAGGCCACTGCAGAGGGCTGGAGCCAACACTCAGCCTGGATGCATTTCCACAAATCCATTGCTCCTCCTGGATCCCCCTTTTTTCTGCCTTCTGATGGAGGGAAGCATTCCCAGCTTCAGCTTTGGCAGGTGTCACACATTGCTCTGAGAAGTTTCATCTAACCAAGTGACTCCAACACGTGCTTTATCAAAAAGATTCCCAGGCAGCTCTGCTTCCAGTGGCTCCAAAATCTCCTTGCAAGGTCTGTTCCAATGAGTGGGATAGCAGTGCCATGTGTATCCCACAGCACAGCCTGGTTTGCCTCCAGCTGTCCCCACCAGAGCCCCCTGAGGAATGGTGCTGGCTCTGGATGCTCCTGGTTAATCCAGATCAAATATAAAACCTTTGCTATTTCCCCATTTTTCTGTATCAGGTTAAAAACCAGATTCCCAGGAAAGCTGATGCATGGGAGTTCAGTTAAGCATTAACCCTTTGGCATCCCACAGCAGGCATTTTGGAGTTCCAGGAATCCTTTTTATCTTTGAGATGTTCCCATTTTAATCACGGCCAAGCTCCAGGCAAAGGCCCTTGAGCAGCGTTTTCCCAGTAAGACCAGCAATGAATCCAGCAGCACTCCAAGTAAACGGAGCAGCAGTGCCTGGGAGATCTCAGGGAGCAAACAGGAGCTCCCAGATCCAGCAGATCCCGGTTCAAGGCACAGTGCAGTGATGCCTCATTGCTCTCTCAGCCACAACCAGCTCTGACACCAGCCAGATGCTTTTCCTTCCTCGAGCTGAGCCAGCTGAGTGAGCCACATCCCTGGGGACTTTGGGGAGCTCAGGCTTCAGTGATGAAGCCACTCAAGCCCTGCTGCTAACAGGACAACGAGGCAGCTCTCATCCAGAGCATCCCTCAAAGGCTTCCCAGCCATGCTGTGCATCCCAGCTTTCCTCCCTGGCAGCCCCCCAGGCCTGGGCACCACGCTGTGCTGGGGACAGCTGGCAGGGCTTGTGGCTGCCTTGTTTTCCTCTGGAGGCACCAGGAGATGCAGTGCTGCAGATGTGTGGAGGGGAGGCAACCTGGCTTTCACATCAGGGCTGCGTGATGAGGGAATTTTGGTGTTTCAGCTCGCTTTGGCACAGGGGAAAATGTATTTCCCCTCCTTCTGTGGGCTGGACTCTTTAACAGCACAGCCACTTCCATGTTTCAGTCAGGATTTTTCTTATTCCTGCTGCACAGAGCAAAACCAGTCTAACACTAACACCAGGAATTTGGGTCCTTCTTGACTCTCTGGAGTACGGGATGATGCAGCTTTCTCCAATCCAGGCTGCTTGGGAGGAGATGCAAAGAAGAGAAGGAAAACAAAGCTTTATCTAAGTGCCAACGTTGTTCAGGCTTGGTTAAAATCAGATGTTAAACCAGCTCAAGGCTTAGAGTGAGGAGCTCCTGTGGATTTAGCTGTTAAAGTCGGGGGCAGCCACACTGTCAGCCTTGTTGCTGAGACCATGTGTCTGCATGGTGACTCTTCAGTTGCCCAAGCCATTTTCACATCAGCCAAGAGCAGGAAAAAAGCCTGGGAAGCCCTTTCTCCCATCCTACAGCCAGCCAGAAAACCACCATTCACTTGGACATCAGCACTCCCAAATCTGCTACTGGCATCAAGCAGCTTTAGGGTACCTTGCCTTGCTTATCTGCCCAGGTAGCCACACTTCTCACTAAGAAAAATATTTGAGGGTGATTCCTTGCCTGTCTGTGGCAACAATGGGGTGTATCAGAGCAGGATCTGCATTTTTCTGTGGGTTAAGGGCAAGGACACACTTCTCTGCCAGGAAGAGACCATTCTGCATAGCTTGTACACAAAAATCCAGCTCCTCCAGCATGAGACAGGCCCTGGGTTTTCTCTGCCTTCTCCCTTATCAGAGGTGAGAGTTGCCAGCAGCTCAGCACAGTGCTCCCCCAGGAGCCTGGGGAGAGCTGCAAGCCCTGACTCCAGCCATCCTCCCAGCTCCACCAGCTCTGTGTTATACTAGTCACAGCAGAGGAATCAGCTCCTCGGGCCAGCAGGGCTGATCAAACCCCCTCCATCCGCTGCCTTTTGCTGCCGGCACAGGGGGAGAAGGGATCGCGGTGCGCTCGTTAGCCAGGCGACATTCAAACCCAGCAGCCTCCCCCAGCTCCCTCTAGGCACAACCCCTGCAATTTAAATTACGTGGAGGGGTAGGATTTAGAGGGCTGCTGGGAGCGGACTTGGCGCCCAGATTCCCATATCTGGAAGAGCTCTGTCCTTTGTGACTTGTGTTATGAGACAAGGGTGGAAGAAAACACCTGGAACACTGAGGCCGGGGTGGGGGCGAGGGATGTGGCTGCTTGTAAGATTTGGGCCAGATTTGCAGAGGTCCTTGGAGATCAGCAACCTCTGCCAGAGGGACCTGTGCACCACGACTCAGAGAGGTAACTTAATGCCCAGAGATGTGGGGCAGGGCTTGCTCTGGATGGCCAGAAATCCTGGAGCATCCTCCCTGAACGTACACAGAGCAGCTCTGCTGCATCCCAGAAGCACCGACCCGCTCCAGATGTCAAGCAGAGTCAATCTCTGCCTGGGATGTGTTGGATTTGCTGCACAGTCTCAGGCAGGACCACCTCCTTTCCCATGTGTTGACAGGGCTGTACTCAAGCACCTAAAGATATAAAAATGTGCCTGGTGGGACGGAGCCGAGCCGACTCCTCCTGAACTCGCAGCTTGCACCTTCCAGAGCTGCTCCCTGCTCCTCTCAGCCACTACTTCATCCTCCAAAAAACCGTGGCTCCCTTTTTTGAAACTCTAGCAACGAGCTCTAACAAACTTCAGCTCTTCTCTACCCGCGGACACCGGGTTTTTGCAGCCATGAGAGCGATGTAACAGCCCAGGGCAGAGAGGGAGGGGAGGAAAGGCAGATAAAGCCTCTCCCTCAGCTTTTCACGGGAAATCCTCCTCGCAGGTGTGAAGAGAGGCGTGAGAGGTTTGTAGGACGCTGATAACAATCTCTACATCCTCCCTTTAGAGTGTAGCATCACAGATGGTGAAGGAAAAGATTGGAGCCACCAAGTGCCACCACAGTGTCCCCACAGTCCCCCCTGCATCCATGACAGCATCACTGCCCGGCACCCCAATCTGGGAGCTCCAGAGAATGAGCTGCAGAGCTCAGGCTTTGCTGTGCAAGACACAGCCCCTCCTTTCCTAGCGGGAGGAAGGGAAAACCCCATAAATAAATGGCAATAGGGAAGAGATTGCAGGTCCTGCAGCAGCGCCTGGAAGCCGCCTCGGAGGCGAAGCGGGGGGGAGGAAAGGAGCCTGACTGACAGCCTGATTTAAGACCTGCCTGAAAAGCAAACAAAAGCAATTGAAAACTGCATCATCTAGGAAAACTTAGTAGGTTGTATTTTCACAAGTGAGGACTGATGGTAAGACCAGCTTAATCCCCCGGTGGACTTTCCACACCTCGGCAGGGGCCAGCTGGTTTGTCTTGCAGCTGATTGCTGAAATAAGAGCGGCGGGCTGGGGGCTGGAACAGGATGGGCTGCAGGGAGGGAAGGCCTCGGAAGAAATGTGCTTGTTTTCCAAACCCTCCTTCTCCCTGTCAGAGCCAGTGGCACCTCCTGGGCTTTGCAGCAGAGAGCGAGGATGCTCCAGCCTGGCAGAGTCTCTGAAGAAAGATCCCTGGAGAATCTTCCTCCCTGTTTCCAGCTCATTTGGGGGGAGCAGGAAACACAGCCAAGAGGTAAAGACATAACTTAGGGCCTTATCTGTCCTTCCCAGGGACAACGAGCTGAACATGAGCTCCAGAAGAGCGCTGGGGCCACACCGGGCTCACCGGGGGCAGATACGGTGCCTGACACAGACAAGTGTTAAAAGGTGACATCATGTGCAGGCAGACAAAAAAACCCCAATCCACAGCATTCTGAAGCCTTCTATAGATAATATTTCCATTTAGGTTTGGCCTGAACGAAACTGCAGTTTCCTTCTGCAGAATCCAAATGAAGTCCAGAAAAAGAGAGAGAAAAATGCCCCTTTGCCCAAGCCAGCTGATGTTCTGTGCCCTGATTCCCTTCTATCCCCTCCCTGAAATGATGAACCAGGATGACATTTCCTTTCCCAACATCAGCCTTGTTAACAGGGCAGGAAACCACAGGTTTAACTGGCCCAACACACCCCTGAAGAGATCAGACATGCGAGCAGCAGATGTATGAGCCCCCCGTACTGAGCGTGAGCCTTTTTGTCAGCTTGTGGTTTCAAATCCAGACCTGATGGCTGGAGAACAAAAGGCAAAGCAAACACTCCTCAATCCATTCCTTTCCAAGCCATCTATTTTACCCTACAAGCTGGGGGACTGGATGTATATGTAGGAGAGGAGATAGATAATTAAATGAACATGGGAGGTGCCTCACCTGGGATATTGGAACATTTAGGGCTGACAGCCTAACAAGTTCCTGCAGGGGAATAAACCCAAGCCTGGCATCTGGGAGCTCAGGAGATGTCCAGATGATTAAAAGCAGCTGAGGTAGATTTGGTAGCTGGGTCTTAATGACCATGGTGTGAAGTTCTCTCCTTCAGCTTTTGGTCAGAGAAAGGATTTAAATAACACTTCATGTTTGCAGTGGGTTATATCCACTCGGTGATGGGTGGTAACTCCACCAGGAGATGGAGCAGGATGCTCCAGAGGATGGAGCAGCTCTGGCTGTCCCCAGGGATGTGCTGCTGTTATCAGGAGCCTGGTGCTCTCCAGATCCAAGGGCTCTGCTAAGACTCAGCATCCCAGGTACTGCCACACATCTGGAATCCAGACCAGGCAGAGAATTTGCTCCTTTCCTTGCCTGAAGGAGAAGATGAATGAAGCTGCCTGGCTGACCTGGGGTTGTTCAAAGGGACAGATGATAAATCAGGGTCTCTCCCTCTGCCAGCACCTATGTAGGGATAAGGACCTGGTCTCAAGGCCATCAGTCCCCTGCTCTGTCCCCTTTGCTGCCCTCACTGTGGCATTTCCTTTCCTCATTATTTGGGCTGAATGACTGTGTTTGCTGATCCAAGTAGCCAACCTGATATTTTGGTTCAGACAGTTTTTGCTTTATGAAAACATGACATTACAGCCCAGACCACTGGATATTCTGATCTTTCCAAAGCAGACAGCTTTTTGAAATCCAATTTCTTGGTGGTGTTTGATCTCTTAAACTCATCTCCACCTTTGCAAAGATGTAGTTTGGCCCTTCCTGATTAAGCCAATGCCATCTCTTCCTCCCGTGCTCAGATCTCTGTGCAGCCAGCAGTGGAAAGGGTTGGGCAGCTTTGATTTCTGGGGATTAAGTGAGGAGCAAGGCAAGCAAGGTCCCAAACCACCAAGGACAAGTGACAAAGAGGATATAAAGAGTTAGGGCCACCTAACCCAAAGCTGGGTCACCCTCAAATCCCAGATCCAGACCCCTGGCTAGGTCTGCTCCCAAATACAGCCAGCCCTGCTGAACCCATCGAGCCCGACCCATCAATTTTCTGCTCTCCTGTTGCCAAACCCCTCATGCTGCCCCTTCACTTCCAGTGGTTTTCCCTGACCAGAGATGGGTTTAACCCCCTTCCCAGCCTTTCCTCATCTCTGATCAAGCTCAGAAGCCAAGCCCAGAGCAAGCATATCCTTCCAAACCCTCCTCTCCTTCACCCTGAGCCTGAAAACCTCCCCGCCCTGCTCCGGGTCTTGCTGGTTAGGACCAACTCCCAGGCTAATGCTCCTCCTTTGGGATGCAAACAGCTCCGAAGTGTGACCCTGGCAACCTTCCCAGCTCCAGCCCCAGCTTCCCTCTGGATGGGAGGACGAGAAGAAGCACAAAGCCCCGGGGCCACGGGCTGTGCTGCCCTTCAGCTGTGAGCAGAGGGAGCAGCAAAGCAGCTGCCTCGAGAAGCGATTGCTCCCACAACCCTCACCTTAGACACCTGCCTGGAAAATGGAAAAGAGGAGGGAAAACAGCGGAAAAGCCAACCTAAAGGACCCCCATCGAATTGATTTCCTGACGGAGACGGCTGCGTTCTCACTTGCTGTTTATTGAGCGTTACCTGCACTGCGGCGTTTCTGCCCCCGGGGGTTCCTGCCTGGCTGCCCCTCCCAGCCTGCAGGGAATGGGATGGGATGGGATGGGATGGGATGGGATGGGATGGGATGGGATGGCCCCAGCCGCTTCCATTTGTACCCCCAGTCCTGCTGGAGATGGATGAGTGCGTTCAAGTCCTTAATGCTGCCTCCCACGTGGTCCTGCCCCACTCCAGGGCTAAGCACCAAAACAGGCAGATTTCCCCCCAAGAGTGTTGGCTTTCCCCAAGCTCTGTCACCTATCCATTGGAAACTGAAAACCTCTCACCCAGAAGCCTAAAAGTGCATTCGTTTTCAAATTAATTATTAATTTTCAGCTTTCCAATTAAAGGAAAAAAGCAGAATTTTTACTCCGTGATGGACAGCAGGGAAAGGGATTTTTTTCCTCTACCACAGCTGTAACTGCAACACATTTGTGCAGGTTTTCGTGGTGTTGTGAGTGCCCCAAAAATGTTATTTTGTCCAGGTTTTCCTGGTGTTGTGAGTGCCCCAAAGCTGTTATTTTGTCCAGGTTTTCCTGGTGTTGTGAGTGCCCCAAAGCTGTTATTTTGTCCAGGTTTTCCTGGTGTTGTGAGTGCCCCAAAGCTGTTATTTTGTCCAGGTTTTCCTGGTGTTGTTAGTGCCCCAAAGCTGTTATTTGCTGTCCCTTGTCCCTCAGTGCTACCAAGGGGACAGCAAGAGCCACCAGGTCGCCATCAGCAGCACCTCTGACCTGGCCTTTTGAGAAAAGAAATATCCCCAGAGCCATTAACTCTCCTGTTTTCTTCCAGCAAGCATCCTGCCTCCCCAGATCCATGCTAGTAATTCCTAGACAAAGATTTATGCTAGAGCATGACTTTTAAGCTGAGGTGCTCCTGAGGAGGACACCATCCCATGAAATGGTGGGATTTGGGCTGAGGTCATCCTCTATCAGCTCCTGAAATCATTCAGCTCACCTGAAGCTCCACGGCAGAGGAGTGCAACGAGCATCCTCTCTGTGATCCTTGAAGGAGGAATTTGTTTTCCTCCCAACCCCTTTCACAGGGCAGCTATAAACTGTTCCAGCACACAAAAAAACTCCAAGAAAATTCCCTGCAACCATTGCAATCAGCCTGTTCCATCCATTTTCACAGCCTGGGGGTTGTTTTGTGTGGCTTAGTGTCTCCTCCCCACCTTCAGAGCACCAGCGGTTCCCCTGGCATCCCAGGAAATGGATTTCCTGGTCATGTCCCAGCGCTGGAATCCTGGAATCCTGCCACAAGTAACGATCACTGCAAATGGTTCCCTTTGTTTGGGCACCTCTCCCTCGGAGCAGACTGGGCAAGAGCCACTGCAGCACTTCAAAAAGAGAGTTCACGCATGGCTAAAGGTCCTTTAAAATGGGATTAAAAATTCACATTTTTGTCCCGCATTTTTTTTTTTGATGTTTCTAATCAAACCTATCCTGAGACAGAGAGGAGGATGGGCTGAACTCGCTGTTTTTCAGTGATAAGACACAGGGAGGTTTTGGTGGATATTTCTAATCAGCTTTTTTTTTTTTTCCTAAAAAAAAACCCCTTCTCTGAAGCACTTATCTGAAGTCCAAAAGGTGCCATTGAAAACTTTTAGAGTTTTCAAATTAAAAAAAAAAAAAACAGATGTATATGCATCATTTTCTCCACAACATTTGTCTTGCTACATTTTCACCAGCCTGCCTACACCAACAATTTTCTGTTCCCACCAAGTCCTAACCAAAACCTGGCCAGGTTTAACACTCCAAAATCCCATTTTAGATCTGGCCACGATGCCCAAAACCTCAAGGGGCTCCTGTCTGCCTTTGTGCCCTGTCGAAGCAGATCCTTGGGTTGCTCTGCCTGCTGAAATCGTTATTTCCAGCGGGGTAGAGCCGTTATTCCAGCGTGCTATCCCAAGGGATTTGGTGCCCAGCAGCAGGTGAGTGGCCTTTGATCCCCCAGGGCAGCAGGGCCGGTGGATAAGGCTCCAGGGAGACAGACTCCACAGCCATCCCTGCTTCCCTAATTCCCTTCTGAAGTGCTGGAGCCACTGTCAGCTCTCATTAAAAGCAGGGAATGCCCTTGTTTTAATTCCCGACCAGAGCCAACTGGATAATGATATTAACCCCGGCAGGGGGTGGCAGGAGAAGGCACCTCCTCGCTTCGAATGTTTGGACAAAAAATTTGCTCTCATTAGGGCACAAGCCCAGGAGATGTCGCCTTTGTAGGGCTTTGTTGGGTTTGAATGTCCCCTCCGAGAGCGCCCCAGGCTGTAATTGGGGCTGGGCCATGCCGGGGAAAGAGAGGGAGAGACAAAAAAGGGCAAGGAAAGCGTCAGATCTCCTCTGCAATTCCATATTCCGCAGCAAAATGTGCTCCTGGAACTCAATCCCTGAAATCAGGAGCAACGTGGTGAGCATCAGGCCATGGATCCCTGCCCCGTGCAGGGATGGACCCTCTGCTCTGGGAGAAGGGCTGAGGAAAGGCCAGTCCTGAGGGCAAAGAGATTAATTCAGCTTAAAATATCAGAGCTGGAAGGGGAGATCCATGGGAGGGACCCAGGGGGGTTCTTTCTACCAAGAAATGGGGAGGGAAAGCCAGCCCCTAACTGAGCACAGCATTCCTGCTTCTCCTCAGGCACAGAAACATTATTCTCATCATTTTCAGGAGGTTTCCTGTATTTGCAGGTGACAGAGGTGCTGCAACCCAGGGAGGAACATGACTGGGGAATTCCCAGTGCCAGGGACATCTGAAGGTGAGGAAAAAGCTCATTTTTCCACAGCAGCAGATATTTTTCAGTAGCTGGACACATCCCCTGGGAAAAGGAGGTTCACTCCCCAGGTTTACCTGCTCTCAGGGATCACAGCACCTCTCTGAAGTCACTCCAGACCTGGAGTATCCACAGGTGCAAGCAGGGATGTGATGGGAAACACTCCTAAATCCATGATCCAGGTCTAATCCTAAATCCATGGCCTGCAGGTGCTGCACAGGATTGACACCAAGGAATTGAATTGACTGAGAGAAGCTGTGGCTGCCCCAGTCCTGGAAATGCCCAAGGCCACCTTGGACAGAGCATGGAGCACCCTGGGATAGTGAAAACCAGCAGGGGCTTGGAACAAGATGAGTTCTGAAGTCCCTTCCCACCCAAATTCCATCCTGGAATTCTGAGATTGACTAAACACGGCCACTTCCTGACACCACTGACACATCTTCCACAGACACCACTGCTGAAGGCAGCATCCCAAATCTTCCTCCCAGCTCACCATGCTCACAAAAAGAGAAGAGCTGGTGGGAAAAGAGGAAAAGGAACTGGCAAAAAACCTGCCTGAATCAAGCAGAAAAGGATGGAAACATCAACCAAGAGGAAAAAATTGTCACCACACGCCTTTCCTCCAGTGGAAGCACGTTGTCAAAGGGATCTGAGCTTGGCTCAGCCTTGGGCAAGGAGGGGGGAAATGAAAAGCAAGTGTTCAATTAATTCCTCATTTGTGGCCAGGACCCCGTTTATTGCTCGCCTCACTCCTGACTCACCCACTGTCAGTACCTTTGGAAACAGGTTGGAAATGAGGGCTGTCCCTGTCACAGGAGATCAGGGATTTCTTTGGAGGGTCACTTTTGCGGGGTTTTGTTGTAATTCCAGCTGGGTGAAGCCTCAGAGCTGCCCTGGTTATTCCCATTTCTGGAAGCTGTGGAGTCAGATCCTTCTAAGGACAGATGGTGAAGGTTTGGGAAGGGACAGATTCCCACTCATCGGTGGAATGGGAACACAACTCCAGCTGCACATCCAGCAGTAGGAATGCTGCTTGGAAAAGGACAAAAAATGCAGAAATATTTCAATTCATCTGACCTTGTGGAGACTTTCTTCTGTTGGTTTCTCCAAGGAGAGGAACAGACCCTGGAATCCAGAAGGTTGGACCTTAATCCCAGCTCATCTCAAACCTCCACCAAAATTTTGGGTCAAAGGGCCTCATGCAGCAAGGGCAAAGATGTTGTGATTAACTGTAATTTGGAAATTATTATCAATTTCAAGCTAAAGCTGGCTCATTAGAGACCTCTCTTTAGCATGCAGAGAACTCACACATCAATATCTCGGTTATTAAAACTTATTACCATGAAAAAACACTCTGATGGATGCCAGTCCATGAAGTTATTTATTTGTTTTCAACAGGAATTTGGGGGAAAAAAAAATCAACAATGTTCCTAATGTTCCCTTTCAGCCTGAACCAGTTTTTAACACTTTAATATTAAAAAAACCCCAGTTGATTCAGTCACTCTTGAGTCTTCCCAAGGACTGCAGAGATCCCCTTCAGGGGAAACCAGGCACTTTAAAAATAAAAAAGAAACAGGTTTTAACTCTCAAATCTGGTTGCAGATCTGTTGAGGGTGACTTGATGGGACAAAGCCTGACTGTGATGGGACAAATGACACTTGTCATGTTGTTTTCAGGAAGCTTCTCCTAAAATCAGGATCAAGGAGAGCCTGAGGAAACGGGACACAACCTTCATTCAACCCTGAGCAGCTCGGCCACACTTCCAGTTTGCAGCAAATAAACAGGAAATTGGGGAATATTCAGGGAATTCTTGGTGTGGGCAGCTCCTTCCCAGGGAGGTTAGACTGGGAAGTGGCAAAAATTCAGCTGGGAAATGGCAAAATTAAATTGGGAAATGGCAAAATCAAACCGGGAACTGGCAAAAATTCAACTGGGAAATGGCAAAATTCAATTGAAAATTGGCAAAATCAAACCGGGAAATGGAAAAAATTCAATAGAGAAATGGCAAAATCAAACTGGGAAATGGCAAAAAATCAAACTGGAAACTGGCAAAAATTCAACTGGGAAATGGCAAAATTCAATCTAGAAATGGCAAAAATTCAACCAGGAAATGGCAAAATCAAACTGGGAAGTGGCAAAAATTCAAATGGGAACTGGCAAAATTCAACTGGGAAGTGGCAAAATCAATCTGGAAAATGGCAAAATTAAATTGGAAAAGGCAAAATTCAACTGGGAAGTGGCAAAAGTTCAAACAGGGAAATGGCAAAAATTCAAACAAGGAAGTGGCAAAATCAAACTGGCAAGTGGGAAAAATTAAATTGAGAAATGGCAAAATCAAACTGGGCAGTGGCAATAAGTTGAAGTAACCAGCCCAGTTGCAGTGTGTAAAAATCCCAGTTTATTTGGGATACAGCCCAGCAAAACCCCCCAGAAGTGGATTTAGCAGGGAGGTTGATTCCCACAGTCCCTAATCCAGAACGTGCCTGGTTTGGGCTTGGAGGAACATCCACGTTGTGGGAAGCACCGAGTTGGCCACCAAATCTTGGCTTCCCCTCCAGCTCTCCCTCCAAGTTCTCGCCCTAAAACTTGGCTTCCTGGGCAGTAAAATGAGGATAATGACCAATTTTGCTTTTCCTTCTGGAGGGATGAGGTAATTTGATTTAAGGAAATGACAAAAAAAGCACTTTTTGGAGTTCCAAGTGCAACTAGAGAGCCACAGATCCAAAGGAGTTGATCAAAGAGTTCCTGGAAGTGAAGTTCTTGCTCCTTCCAAACCCGCATTTGGATCAAAATCAGAATATTTTGTAAGAACTTCTTGATTTCTCTGAAATTTTTGAAGAGGGACAAAGCTTTTCCTGAGTTTTCCAGAGGCACTGCTGGAATATTTAATTTCACTTTGGGCATTATTTCACTGGACCATTTTGTTTAAAGGATATTAAAATATATAATGACATATTATTATATATTAAATGTCATAATGCATTATGATGCTGGTAAATTTCAACTATGTATACAAAAATCCAAACAAAACATTTTCTCCTAGTAAAATGTCAGATTTTTACTGAAACAAATTATTTTTTTTTTTAATCCCAGAGTCAGGAAGCATTTCATACTTCCTCCACACTTAACTGCTTTTCTCCAGTTTTCCTGCATGAAGCATGCTGGTTTCTAATTGCTTTGCAGAAGGGGAAAATTTCATTTTGTTATTTGCAAACTAAAAAACTGCAGTTTTCAGTCAGCTCTCAAAGCACTGACATTCTTCAGCTTGTATTTTTCCCACAGAAAGAAAAAAGACCCTCATTTCCACCGAGATTTTTGTGTTCTCTCTTAAACAAAAAATTGATAGAAAAGGCTCCACTCCTGGCAAGCCAAGGAAATAGAAATGGTGACAAAGACTTTGTCCTGAAAAGCCCCAAATTTGCAAACAGACCTGGATCCTGTGGAATATCAAAGCCATTTTACCTTTTTGGGATAGCATTTGACACATCTTGGTCCTCCCCCATTACCTGGCAAATGTTGATGTGAGAAGGGAAAAAAAGAGGAAGTTTTCTTCGTTGGGTGTTTCTCTTAAGCTTGGGGAAAACAAAAAGAGGAAAAAGAGGAAAGAAAGAAACTTGTGCTGTAATTTCCCAGCATCTTCTTCTGTTTCTGCTGGGAGAAGAACAGGAGCAGGTGACATTCCTGGGCTCCTCATGGACAGCTGGAATTCTCTGCACAGCCACAGAAATGACAGTTGATATCACACACGTGGTGGTGAAAGCCCTCCCACAAACCTCTGGCTGCAGGACCGTGGTGCTGGATCAATCCCTTATTTAGTGCTGAGAAAAGAGAGAAAACCCCATGGAACAACTGTGGCCTTGTACTGGTGGGAGTGGTTTCCTTGTGGATGAGATTTCACGGAAAAGAGAGGCAGCTTGTGCTCCTGAACACCCCAAAAGGCACCAGATTCCTATGGAGTCCCTGGAATAGCAGCTCAGAAGGATCCTTGGGAGGTTTCAAGCCCAACCTCGTGCTCAAGGTCCACACTGAGTTCAAACTGGGTCACTCCTGGCTTTGTCCAAAAGGCAGGACAATCATCTCCCTCTGCTTCCAGGCAGCTCCCTGAGTTGTTCTTCCCAACTTCCTCTGAGAAGAAAACCTTCTTGCTCCCTGGAAAAGGAGTAGATGAAGGTGTGGAGGCCAGGAGAACCAAGGAAAAGCCAAGTGCCAGCCTCTCCATGCTGAGATTCCACATCTCTCAGGCTCCAATTCCTGGAGCCCGGTTAGTAAAGGAGAGATGATTATCCCAAACAATTCACAATTCCCTTAAATGCAGGGAGTAAAAGAGGAGTCCTAGAATATCCTGAGCTGGAAGGGATCCAACTGGACCATGAAAACCCAGCTCATTCAACAGGAAGCTTTTACTGAATGGGTTTAGAGTGCAGACCTCTCCAATATTTCCCAGGACTTGAAAATCCCCCAGGTGAGCTGGGGGTGAGCAGAGTGCAGGTGAACCCCTCACACCAAGGAAAAGCTGCTTTTCCCAGGATCCTGGAGGCAGAAACTGCAGCAGCCAGGGCCTGGCTGTCAGCAACACCCGTGGGGTGGGAGAGTGGGTGCTGACACTGGATCTAAGTGTTCCCCACAGGTTGGAGCTGGAGGATTGATTCCCTGACAGTCTTGCCCTACCTATGGCTGGAGTTCTTGACTGTTTTCATTATTTTTTCATTTGTAATTTCATTTCAGAATGGTAACATGACACCCCGGGGCTATGTGTTTCCAGGGGATTATTGCCTCCAGCTCTTTGCTTTACGACACATGCCATAATCACCAAGAAATGTACAGCCTGTCACAAGTCATTACTTAAGCCTGGCTTATATAGCCACGTATTAGGCGTGCTGGATAGACCAGAGCCATAAAATTATATGGACATTTGGTGGCAAAAGTGAGTTTGTCCTGAGAATGGCTTGCAGCTGGGCCAGCTGTGCTTGGAGCCATCCTCAAATTCAGAGCTCTCACGGGCTGGTTTTGCTCTCACTCTGCCCACAGAAGGTGCCTGAAATAATTCCACGGTTTCACAATCCTCTGCTGCCCCTCTTAGCTTGGCAAGGCTCACCCACCTGCAGCCACCAGCAAGAAACACCTTCCAGGCAAGCTGAGCCTCACAAAACTCCCCTGAGGCCTTGCAAAAGCAAGTCCCAAGTCAGGCTCCTTCTCCCTTTTAGTGCCCATAAATCACCAGTCAGGAGGTTTCCTGGAGAGCAGTGAGGCAAAGGAGGGACAAGGGAGAGCACAGAACGTGGGGCATGAGCTCCTTTCTTCCAGGGAATGGTGTCAGTCTGGGTTTATTTTACAGTTTCAGGCAGTCTGGGCAGCTGGCACAGGAAGCCAAATGTCTGAAAGCAAAGGGCAAAGGGACACTCTGGGTTTTGGGGGAAAAGGGACATCCTGGGTTTTGGGGGCAAAGGGACACTCTGGGTTTTGGGGGCAAAGGGACACTCTGGGTTTTGGGGGAAAAGGGACATCCTGGGTTTTGGGGGCAAAGGGACACTCTGGGTTTTGGGGG